>JAMKCH010062496.1:0-18967 GCA_023653785.1 Ophioderma brevispina
ATTCATTGCCTTGATCAGCATGAGATCTTAGGTGTACTTGGTAGTTACCACTAGCTACCATCTTGTTGCAATAAAGGCACAGTCATTTTGGTTTGTGTAGTTGCCTGGATTAAAATACAAAGAGGAGAGGGGCAGGAACCCAAAACAAAAACAACAAAACAAAACACACATGCACAACAAAACCCATAAAAGAAAACGAATGAAAAACAAAACAAATATATATATTTATATCAATACAATTGCAATAGTGTATAAGAGGCTTCTCTTTTAAGATGCCATTACGGCGCTTTGCCGCCATTTCCCAGGACTTGCTGAATAGGCTTTTACCCTTTGTTCTAAGTACAAACCCAGCGTTAGCCAATTTCGTGGCCCTTTTACTGGCTTCTGGGTTTGTACTGGTAAGTTAATGGGCTCTCATGGTGTCAATGGCATTATGGAGATGCTGGCTGGTGTTTAATGCCACTTTACCTCCATCTTCTAGACTTGCTGATTTTACTGTCTCCTCTAAAATGTGGTAATTCTCTGGAAAGAGGAATTCCTACAGGCTCATTTTGTTGTTTTGTAACATTGTCCGATCTGGCTCAAGTTCCACAAACTCCAGCAATCATAATAAAAAAAAATATGTACAACTTCATGAGAAGTTAGCTAAAATGGGTTCAGTGCTCCCCATCTCAGCTTTAATCTAACTTCTCCCATACTTGCTGTGTG
Organism: Ophioderma brevispina; assembly: GCA_023653785.1. Lineage (NCBI taxonomy): Eukaryota > Metazoa > Echinodermata > Ophiuroidea > Amphilepidida > Ophiodermatidae > Ophioderma > Ophioderma brevispina. The sequence continues at coordinate 709 of JAMKCH010062496.1, forward strand.
CTTTCACACTTCTTCAGTCAGATAATCAGAAATATCACAAGAAATTCTTGTACAAAGTTGCCGATAAAATCAGAGTCTTTGTAAAACACTTCTCTCCCTTCTCACGACCCAAGGTCATCTCCTTGACCAGTCCAAAAAGTGGTCAAAACTTTCCTAAAATGAAACCTTCTGATTGGTTAAAAGTCCCTGGTAACTAATGATGTCAAAAGCCCATGGGCTTTTTCCAGGTCCGCAATTGGTTAAGGGTTACCCAGAGATGATGATGTCAAAAGCCCATTGGCTTTTACCAGCCCTCTGATTGGACAATAGCACTTTGCACTTGTGATGTCAAAAACCCATTGGCTTTTTCCAGTCTTTTGATTGGCTCGCAGCCCCCTCAGATTTGCCGGCAAACTCAAAGAAAGGGCAACAAAGCATTTATGATAGGTGATACATGCGTACTAATTATTCCTACTAAACACTGAATATTCATGAAATACCAGTGGTGAAATATTTGTAAACATGGCTCCTAATGTAAATAAACCGCACATGTAAGACAAAGGTTTTGACTGGAAAGGTATGATGTTTTCTGTATAAAATAAAAGGTTTAAAACTTCCCCAGAAGTATGTTTAAGGCCTGGATGAGGATCGGGCAGACTATCTTAATTGTTTTGAGGGCAAAAGTATATAATTTAGTTAAAAAAGGAAGGGATAAAAATACCACACTGTAAATCTTTAGACTGAGGGAAACTTCCCGAAGGATGCAAGAAAAATCCCAGGTGCACCTCCATTTTAGTAGAATCTACGGCAGAAATTGCTTCAATGAATCATATCCAAAAATAGAAAAATCAAGGCCAAATGTACGTGTATATATCCAGAAATTACGACAATCACCAATTCTGTAGGAACCTTTCCCTGTGCCCCGAGTTATAAAATGGCGGCCGTTACAAATGAATTTTGTGAAGGCCGGTGGCTTGCTCCAGCCTATAATTCTTCCGAGAAATCATGAATAACCATGTGATATGTGAAGAAGGCTGTAAATAAATAATTTGTACATCAAAAGTCAATGGACGGACAGGTGCGTATGTGAAAAGGGGACTTTTGACCGAAATTTCCCAGTAGGCCTACCCAAGGTTGCCGAATTTTAATCCTAGCCTTGGTGAAAACCGGCTTCATTGCAATGTAACAGGGATGTAATTTTTAAAGAAATTTCCTGAATATTAGGAAATGGAGAAATTTCGGCACTTATTTCTGCATCTATTTTCAACCCATTTTGGACCCTTTTTGCCCAAATTTGTGTTTTTTCAGGATTTCATCACTACTTTCTGAATAGGCTTTTACCCTTTGCTCTGAGTACAAACCCAGCGACTTTCTGAATAGGCTTTTACCCTGTCATTGTTTGTGAAAAGTTACTTGACTGATGGAGTCATTTTACGAGCTGTAGTGAGATACTGGTGTTGTTTACTCTGCGATAATTGGTTGAACCAGGTACTGCTTCAAAGGCGATTGTTTTTGTGGGCCGCCAGCTTTTTGCATTCTGTTGTGCGTGTGTATGTGTGTGTATGTGTGTGTGTATGTATGTGTATGTGTCACTAAAATGTTAAGTTTTTTAAAAATTGACCTCAATTGAAAAGTTGAAGTTCAAATGGAACCAAACTTGTGTCATAGGTGCACCATGTAATCCCTCATATGTTGATGAGGTCAAGAGTCATGTGCCAAGGTCAAAGGTCATATGAGGTCAAGTTGAAAAATAGGCTAAAAATATAAAATTGACCTCAATTGAAAAGTTGAAGTTCAATTGGAACCAAACTTGGGTCATAGGTGCACCATGAGATCCCTCATATGTTGATGAGGTCAAAGGTCATATGCCAAGGTCAAAGGTCATGAGGCGGCCCACAGCTTATATTCTTTGAATATAGTGAGCACGAAAGCCGAGAACCGCGAAATTCTAGTTTTGTTTATATCTTGGCAATGAAATTCAAATTTCAAGATGACAATGAGAAAAATACGGCCTTTTCATCTGATATAGAAATCTATACTACTTCGGGTAAATCAGGGGGTTCCAAAGACGATCGGAATACGCACCTTTAATAAATCTACACTTGAGAATAAATTTAACTTGGAGTTGTCAAGTGTGTGATCACTTTGATGCCAAGGAGGAAATTACGGGATATTCTTTACCGCTTGAGAATCGGAATTCATGATAACTAAAACAAAAAATATTCATGTTTGTGGGCTTTAATAATTTAATTGTGTACAGCAGTGTTTAGCAAGCATACCTCAAATACGTGCAGGTTATCAACAACTTGTGTCCGCCGAAATTCTTCCATTGTTGCATTGCATAGTACGCCTGACCTCATACCGTTAGAGAATGTCAAGTCGAAAACGACGTGTTGAGTGCAGAAGTGGCGTTCATTTGATGTCAGATTGATGTTGCTTGTCATTTTTCCTGCACATAAAGAATTAGAAATTTGATGCTTGCCTTTTGAGTAAATTATAGGTATAAGAGTTGGGCAAAAGGAAACTGTTGCCCCCTGTTTCAAATTACTTACCATGTGACATATTTCATTTTTGTGGGCTGGCAGGACCACTTTGCAACCGTCGTACGTGTGTGTGTTACTAAAATATTACGGTTTTTTATGTGGTGGCCCACAGCTTATATTCTTTGATTATATTGAGCGTGAAAGCCGAGAGCTGCAAAATTTTGGGGTTTTTTTTTTCACTTTTTTTCATGAATGGTCAATTCCAGCATGACTGATGGACAATCATATGCATTCTTTATTTTTCAGAAGATTACAGATCAAGAGAATGTCATTTCAATATAAAAAGAAAAATAGATTGAAACCAAATGTGCATGCCCATGATATTGGGAAATATTGGTACTCGAAATTTCATTCTAGTTTAACCATGTAACATCTTAAGACTGATTAATTTCAAATGTAAAAACACCGGCTGAAACCAAATGCTTTTATTGCTGTATGCTTGGATTGACTTTGAAATGAGCGTGACTGACAGGACAAAAACGTACCATCACTTATCATGCGGAGGAGCCGCATAATATACTGTCGTTTCCATGTTTCCCTCTTCTATGTTTGGACCATGCTTCTAGTGCCAAACGGTTTGTCCAATTGAATTGAAAATTGGTCAGAAGAACCACTGGCCCAAGGCCCCTATGGGGTGTACACAGATTTGGGTTCAAGGTCATGTCAAGAGAAACATTATTTTTTTTTAGTCCAAAATCTAGAAAATCATCATCCTGCAATTCAGGAGCTAGAAATATAATGCCAGATTGCATCACAAGGACCTCCAATCCATCCCCCACATGGGGTGTACACATCTACTTATTATCTGAAATCACAATTGATAGATCTGTTTTCGTGACTTCTCTGTAAGCCGTTAGGGATTGGTTTCTGGAGTTTCCCTGACATGTGAACCTTACTTTATTCAATTGATGTTACTGGGTTACTTTGTATGGTTTATATTATTCGCATTGTTCCCTTGCAAGTTGTCCTTCAATTGGGCATTAAAAACTATATTGCAGAGTCTGGCGCGTGTAAGCAATACACCATTCGCACAATGATTTCTATGCCTAATAATAGCTCGCATTAACCTCAAAGAGAAGATTAAATCTACTTATTGTCGGCAGTCACAATTGATATGTGTTATGGATTGGTTTCTCAAGTGTTCTGGTATCGGAACTTCACTTTATCAATAGATGTTACTGTGTTTCTTTGTAGGGGGTTTATGTATTATTTGCATCGTTCCCGTGTAACTCCTTCCAGCTGTTGAGTCGTCTTTCAATTAGAGAATAAAAGATAGGATTTGTTGTTTTGCCTATCTAATATCGTGTCATATTGGATGGGCAGTCCAATATTTTGAGTAGTGGATGCCGGCGCAGCCGGTATCCACTACGATAAAAATATTGGACTGTCCATCCAATATGACACGATATTAGATAGGCAAAACAACAAATCCTATCTTTTATTCTCATTCTTATTTAGTTTTGGTTGTTTTAATCACCGAAAGTATTTTTATTTCAATAATATTAGTTAAAAGTGCAAAAATATTCCCCCGCTGTCAAAAATGAACCAACCCGTACTAGCTGCGTGCACTGCGTAATCTTATACACGCGCGCGTAAACACGCACTATCTAATATCGTCTCATATAAGATAGGCAACAACCAATGATATTCCGAGTTTGCTTACTAAACACCGCTCACTGAATAAGAATTGCTTACAATCAAAGGATTATTGCCGAATCTGGCACGTTCAAACCATACCCAATTCAAAAGAGATGTGTGTACCAAAGCGTGAACAATAAAGTATTGCTGTCTAAGCAATGCATTCATGCACATCGGTTTCGCATATCGCGTATGGTACATCTCGGTTATGATATCTATAGATTTGTAAAATATGTCTCGATCACAAACAAACAAAACAGTCCTTCAGAATCTTGATGAGTATAAAATATTACAATTGGGACAGTATGTTAACAAATCCTGTTACAGGTAGAAATTGACGAATAAAAAGATTTGGGTACATTATCTTCAAAATGGATTATTTTCAACAACATCCGCATGATAGTCGTCCTTTCTCAAAGGAAATTCTCAAGTCTAGTTAATTTTGATTCTTTGGTGAAATGATATCTGTTTTCAAATGAGATTTATAGCAAATTGTAAAAAAAATAATCCTGGGTGAAAATATTTAATTAGAAAACATAGTATCCAATTGGATAAAAAGAAGAGTATTCCAAAACTGACCATGTCAAAATTGTGATGAATGGGACATGTCTGAAGGGACTTTTTGGAACATTTTCTACAGTGTCTTTAAAGGGTCAGGACAAGAAGAAAATACATTAAAAGTATTTTTTAAGACCCTTAAGTTGATTGTAATGCAGAAAGTAACAATTTGGAGAAATCCAATTTGGGGCAAAATAGTGGAAATAAAAGATTATTCCAAATTTATGCGCCTGGAATGTCCATTCCAAACAGGGCCAAAAAAATTTGAACAATAACTGTAACATAATTCTGTTTATATGGAAGGACTATTGATTATTTCTTTGATGCTATGAATAGTTAATCAAGGATAATCTGTCAGCTGGATGTACCTTTTCATAGAAATAATCAATAGTCCCTCTACCTAAACCAGAGATGTAATTTTTCTGGAAATTTCCGGATTTTTGGCCATAAATAAAAAAAATTCTGGAAATGTAATTTAATTTTTTTTCCAATTTCTGAGATCAATGTGTTATTGATAAAGGTAAAACTGCATCAAAAACCCACTTTTAAGTACCAGTTTATTTTAGAAAAGAGATCTTGTATCCTAAAATCGTTCCCCGGAGCTTCACACCGAATGCTACACATGGTTTCAGATTGAACTTGGGTTTTTACCTGCAAAAGGGTAAAAAGTGAGGTGCTATAACAATGAAATAAAAACATATTTTTCTGGTTCAAATTTTGGTGTAGATCCAAATCTGCAGTAAAAAAATGCAAAATGTTGATGCGTTCCAAGATATTGTCATTTTGGGGGTAGGGTGCAATTCCGAGTCCATCCGAAACCTATGGTTTCACACCACTACAAACTGGTCCCATTCATCATCCTGTACAAAATGAGCGGGATGAAAACGTCATTTTCTCTCAATGAACATCTCAGACCTTAAAGCTAACATTCTGCTTGAAGATCAATCTCCTACCCAATCAATCATATAATAGGGTAGAAAAAACCCCAAAATTTTCGAGCTAACTGGAACCGCGAAGACTAGCTTGCGCCGTGGATCCTGGAGGTCACACCACTTTTTTTCAGTCAGGTGTTCCCTGTAAGAATAAACGGTTAAAATTGGTTTGTCGAATCAAAATAACATATCAATGTACAACCTTTTTTTTGATATTCCTACGATTTTATACTTAATATTGATAAAGCAAACCATGATTTGCAAACCCAGATCTCGCTTTTTCTCTCAGTTTTTATTTAGGGTATACTTAGGCGAGGGTCACCAAAAAAACAAACCACCATCATCTACAGTGGTGGCTGGACTTTTACCTGTTGCTCACGTTATTTACTGGTGGTGATTCCTGATAGAGACCTCATGATTTGTAATCAATCATGCATTTCTTGTCTAAATTGAAAAACCATCCTTCCATGTTTGTGATCATTTTCATGAGAATATTTTGTTTGTTTTAATTAAGGAAGCAACAATAGTATTGTCCCTAAAATATCCATATTCTGCTATCTCACTGAAGATTTTCTTAGATATGGCCTACCAAACAACTATTTTCTCTGTTTTTCCATTGCTTTAAAGCATACATGTGAGTCAATAAACCCTACATTCAGGAAATATTTTTTCTTTCAAAGGTTAACATTATTTTTTGCTTCATTGTTTGCTTTGGTTGGTTTTTAAAGAGAACAGGCTATCAAAGATTTTTATTTGGTGTCTTCGGCTTTGGGGTTCAGACATCTATGTCATTTTGCGGAGAGACCTAATAATTCTGTTTGTGGCCGATTTTAGCCTACATTGCTGAGAGACCGACAACCGACTATACCATTAACAGAAACACAATAAAAAAAATAGCAAGACCATGTCCCCACATGCATATATCAGTTGGGTAATCGATTTTTTCTTGACAGAAAACATCATTTTGAATAAAATTTGATAAAATTGAGCTAATAAAGGTTTGGTATCATAATTATCTTCAACAAATTAAATATTTAATTGTTTTAATCATAAAAAGTGTGTATTGAAAATCACTCATATCAATGTCTCAGTTCTGAACATTAGGGAAACTGCTCAGAGATTTTTTGTTTTACATCTCTAAGGTAATTATTTTGCACAAATACGTATACCCTCGGCGGACAATACAATTGCAGAAGAACTAAAGATGAAGTTTTCTTTCAAATCCAATTGGAATTAAAACTAAAATTCATAGATCGCAACTTTTATTTCAAGCTGAATACAAATGGTTGTCACCTTGGCTCCCCAAGGTTCGGTTAAAATGCATGATCTTCTGTCCAAAGTAAACTTGTGCTTACAAACACCAGCTTACTTGACTTCTTATTTGGGAATTTGAACAATTATTTTCACTCAAGCATTTTCTGTCTTTTGTATCTCCAGTATAATTATTTTTAATATCCTTCAATTATTCTCCCACCTTCTAAATGTTTAACAATAATTTTAAGTTAATGGTTTTTACTTTACACTCAAGGATCACTGCTGAAGAACGAACGTGTTTCTATCTATGTACAAAACATGCATCTTTAGTTGGCTCAAATCGCCAAAAGGATGGTTAAGTCTCTCAGCAAAATAGGCATAACTCCTTCTTCCTCCCAAAGTCTAATGACACCAAATCACCGTTTTCTTGAAAGCCTGTTTTATCCCCTCTTTATAGCCAAGCAAACATTTGAGCAAAACTAATTCTAACTATTTTAATTATTTTTTATTCGAATGTAGGGTTTTTTATTGACTCACACTGTATATCATAAATAAAATCCCTTACCCTTTTGCTCCTTATAAGCACCTGGGCCTTAAGAAGGTAAAGGAGGGGGCTTATTCTGGGAGGGGGGTTACTCGGGGAGGGGGTTTACTCGGGGGGGGGTGGGAGGTTGCTTTGTAAGCATGTCAGTCACACCAAAGAAAGTCCTATTATAGCTGACAATCACTTTCAATTTAACATTTTCAAAATAGCTTCACTTTCTGGATTAAAGAGAGCCTGCCATCATTGGTAAAACCCGGCGTACATCACAAAAGGTGTCATGGCCTATCTTTACCACAATTGGTGGCTATTTAATAAAAAATTGGGCTAAAACATTGCGCAGCCAGACTGCTGATTTTGCACCTTAGACTAGGTCATTTTACATTCGCTTACCAAACTTAAAGCCAGCCTAGATTGTTTACAGCTCCATTCACACTTACCTTATCCTTATCTTGCCTCTCGGGCAGTTTCTCCTGTGGCTTCCACCCCCCTTGTTCCCCCTCCGCTCTGCATAGACAACACTAGGCCAGGGGGAACTGCTTTAGTATCACCAATGTTTGGAAAACAATTGACAGATCAATTGACTTTCCGAGTGGCGGTGGAAGGTCCAACTATTTTCGTTTAGTCATCCTATACACAAGCTCCTAGAGGGTTTTCACACCACTAAAAACTGGTCCCATTCGTTCCTTACAAAATGAGCGGATGAAAACGGCATTTCATTCTCCTCAATGAACACTCAGACCTTAAGCTAACATTCTGCTTGAAGATCATCATATCTCCAACCCAATCATCTAAATTTAAGGGTATCATCCCCAAAATTTTTTTCGGCCTAACTGGGACTGCGAAGACTAGCATGCGCACCTTGATCCTGGAGGTCACAAACAAATGGCACTTTTTTCAGTCAGGTGTTCCCTGTAGAATACGGTTTAAAATTGGGTTTGTCTGGAATCAAATAACATCCAAATGACCCTTTTTGTCATATTCCTACAGATTTTTAACTCATAGTGGATAGCACCTGATTTGTCAACCATAGCAACCATGATTTGCAACCCAGATCTCACCTTGTCTCTCATTTTTTTATGGGTATACTTAGGCGAGGGTTCCCCAAAAATTACCTCATCTGCAGTGGGGCTGGACTTAACTTTTTCCTCACGTTATTTACTGTGGTTAATCACGTATGGTATTTTGGCTGAAAATTGCATCTTGATTTGAAAAAAATATGTAATTTTGTATTTCTGTGGAATATTTTTTGGCATAATCAAGAAAAAACAAGAAGACTTATCAAAGCAAAAACGGTGGTGGGGGGGGAGTGACACAACAGAATGTATAATCAATAGATTTAGCTAGATCAGTGCCATGTTTCAATTGAAAGGGTTTTTTCTATTTCTGGTTGTTGCATGTGGGTCAGTCTTTGGTTTGCCACCCTGTTTATATTCTCGGAAAATGTGAAATACGTAAAAATTGGGCATTTCAAACCGCTTTACGGACCTGAGGGGACAACAAATTTCAAATGTTGGTCACTGATTTTTTTTCAAAATGGTGTTGTCAAATTGAATAAATTTTCATATTTTACTAATTTAGGTAATTTAAGGGATTTTTGCATGACTTTCATGATTAATATCGCCACATGAAAATATTGTGCTCCCTGGGGTGGTGTCAATGAATGCACAAAATAAAGACAATAGTATTAATACTATAAATGCAAAACCAGACAGGGGGTGCTACCCTTAAACACATCTCTCACTTATGCGCCGTGGGGGGGTGGGGTTTTTCAACTTCCAAGATTTTTATCTCCACAATAGAAATGCAATAGAAATGTTGGTACCCCTAGGGTGGTTTCAAATGAAAGAGTGGGAAGTAATAAAACTAGGTGAGAAATTGGGAGTTTATCGTAACCCACGTACTCCGGGTGTTGTAATCGAGAGCATACATCCGATGTAGAACTTGTGCTGAAATGTGTGATACTGAAATAGGGGAGGTAATACAGGGGACGTAGGATAGGATGACCAATCGATACGTGAAACCTTGCAAACATTGAAAGAGGGCGCACCTCTCCCCTTTTTTTCCCAGCCCTCTTTGTCTTTTGTCAAAATGAAAGAGGGGAAGTACAACTAGTTGAGAAATTGGAGGTTATTTATATATTTATCTGGTTGCACAACTTTGGGACAAACCCAGGTCCCGGGCCTGGGGACTCGCACAGTGCAACCCTGGGTGTGCTGCTTTTTGTTTTACAGTATAGTGCAAAGGCAGACGAGACTTGTGGTTCGAGAAACCGCTTGTTGAGATATGTCAAACCGATTTACATGTTACGCACTACAATTATGAATTGATTTCCTGTAATAGAGGCGTAATATGACACATTTCCTATACAACCTTGAAAAAAACTCTAATAAAATATCTTTGATATTCTTGGTCGGCCTATATAATGAATAATTAACCAAAAATTTGTCCCGCCTTCTAGTTGCTGCTAGCGTTGGTTCAGATATTTAAGGTAAAGGTCAAGTCAACCTTCTAATTACGGCCTATTGATGGGTATAACTGCTCATCCCTTGCCTATAAGCAAAAGAAATGGTGTTTCTATACCATGGCGTTGGGGTCCATAACACAATAACATACAGTCTTTGAGGCGTTACAAATGACGTCATCATTATCTTTCAACATAGAAAGCACTTTTAATCAAATGGTCCACGTTTTCGTCAAAATAAATTAGCCATTGTCAGTCTGTACAAGTATCAATAACCAAAACAGTGACCATAATCTATAATGACAACAGCCAAAATACTATTGTAAAAATTGTTCCGGCCTTCAAATTGCTGCGTTGGTCCAATATTCAAGGTCAAGGTCAATGACATTTATATGCAATGTGATTGGGGTCAACACTGCTCAGAGCCAATGGCCTATAAAGCAAAAGGTGGTGTCCTAGGACCCAGGTTTTAGGGGTTCAAAACAAAATATTTTTTAGGCTTACCAATGCAGCATCATTGCTTTTTCCAGCAAATAGAAATCACTTTTAATCCTAAATTTTTACATGTTTTTCTCAACGTAATTAGCCATTCGTCAGTCTGTACAAATATGAAACAACCATATTTGACCTTATTATATATAATAATGACACAAGCTACAATCTTATTGTCAATCAGTGAACTGTTTCTTGGAGACAGGTCCTCGAACTGATGAGTCTTGTGTGATTTAATCGTGTGGGTATCTAGGCACGACCTTTTTGCATAATATTTCACTTGGGCGGATCAAGCGGCGCTTGAATCGCCCTTCGCAAAATGTTTCTCTTAAAAAAAAAAAAAAACCTTCCATACGACCTTCTTGCAGGGGAGAATACAATTGGCGTGAGCGCCATAGGTTCTGGAATGTAAGTATCATACTCAAATGTATCGCCCTCAGTTTTCTCCGGCGAGGGAATACACTGTACTATAGTTCGACTTCCTTCCACATCCTTACTTTTGCACAGAATTCCACTGGCTTAATCGGTGGCGGAAGAATGTCGCAGAAGGCAGCCAACGCCAACGCAACCCTGTCAAAGCCCCACCCATAGTCGCCTAATGCTCCTGGGTCCAGATGCAGGTCGATCAGCCAAGAGGGATTTGACGGCGACATCCCCTCTCCGCTTGAACTATTCAGGCAGTCAAATCGGAACTTGTTGGAAGGTGTAAGTAGAACTCCAACCGATATTGTCCAAAATGTCTGGGATGAAGACCTCTTTACAGAATGCCCCAGGAGGACGTGTGAGCTCCGAACATCATATGCCCTATCCAAGAAGCCAGTCAACCAATCATGGTGTTTTTGTGTGCATTTCAGATGACTGGTGAAATCCAGGTGGCTCAATGTGTTGCCTTGCTGCAGGCTTCTCTGAGCTGTCTGCAAATCACATCACGGTCTGCAACTTTGGTGAGACGTGGCAGAATGCAACCGGTGTTTGTGGTAAAAGAAAAAGTCCTGATTTCTTGTCAAAAAGCCTGCTGTTGAAGATCTAGACCTCCTTTGCGCTCAAACGGTGATGGACCCGCGTCCCGTAAGACAAGCATGTATAATCCACCAATACTCCGACCCCCCCCCATATGGCCACAAACCACAGCCAATAGCCTAGAATTTCCAGAAGACTAGCTTTCGTTTTGGTTTTAAATAAACGTTCCCGACAACCAAGAATTGAGGACCATGGCAAAATCCCACTCCTGAACAAGGCTATGAACCGGGGATTATCCGTAAACATACCCTTAACCAGATTGGACAAGAGGGGACTGAGGAAACCGTCATGCCATCACCCGGCCCGTATACGGGTCTGGCCTGTGGCGGTTTCGGGTACAAAGAAACCTCGGACAGCCAGGACACTAAGTTAAACACACTCCTGAAAGACTTCTTTGAGGAATGCTATAACTCTGTCTACGGTCCAGAAATTGCATGGATCGAACACTCTATCGGCACCCCTTGGCATGGTAATCCTATTAATGCTTCTAGGAATTTGCCTGAACATTGAGCCAAGGCAGCCTGTCAGAGAAAGTCCCACCCAGTTACAGTCTGCAGAAAGTGCACCAGACAGTTCGGATCATGGGGGTGTTGCACTCTGGGACGAACGCGTTGGCTGGAAGACGTCTTACCAGGTCCCCTCCTTTTGGAGTGATCTGTTCCTCCTTACAGCAGATCTAACGGCGGAAACCACAGTTGCCGTGACGCCATATGGGCTAACCATCAGGACCATGCTGTCCGTAGACAGAGCCACTCGTCAAAAGGGGGGAAACAAAAAAAAAAAAAAAATCCCCCAAAAAAAATGGCACCTGCCCGGGGATCCAGGTCAAGAGGTTTCCCTAATCTGCACAATATGACGCTCGACTAGTGAACAGATCCACTTGTGCAACGTGCCAACCATCTAGAAGATGGAAAGTTAGATACTGCCACTCCACTGAGGCCCTCTGACACTTTTGGCTGTGTCCTGGATTAAGGGACCCCTCCTTGAAGACTGTCCGCAACCATTGTCCACTAGCTCCCGTAAACACAGGAGGCGATCAGCCCGATGTCCCAATTCGAACCACCACCTAAATAGCCGAAGAATCTCCCCCTGCATAGGCTTGGACTGATTTACACCCACCTTCCTTGTTTTATGTCCCACTTCATATTGTCCGCAGCAGACAACAATTTACCTTCCCCCCGACCACCCGGGAGGTGTCAGTGCCAGCAATGCCAGAAAGACGGTCGAACAACTCAGGCTTTATGTGGTGATGACCAAGGAGGCTGGTCACGAAGCCTGCACGCCGAAGAATAGGTGATGCCCCCCAACTTTAAGGCATCCCATCGTCATAGTGTTTAAACGGATCCATTTTCAGGTGTTTGATAGGTCACAATTAGGCTGAATGGGACTCCTTTCCTCAATATGAGTGGCAAGGTCCCCCATGAAGGTCTGAGGTAACCTTCCGTCTTCCTGAGTGAGAAGTGGGGGTGTTTACCACCGGCCAACAAGTTTGTTTTTTCATTGGGCCAGCTAAAACACATAATTTGAAACCTCATTGCTGCATCTAATAGTGGGACGCATCATTTGCTTTCATTTTAAGCGGCAAAATAATCTGTCAACGCCAACTTACTTTGGAAGTGGAAGACAAGACTCAGTTTTGGAGGAGGGTATGGTTTCCACCGATAATATTTTTCTTTTTTTCACTTCTATCAAAAGTATATATGCTTTATTGCACTAATATTTAACCCCTGTGTATGTTTACAAAACTTTATTTTCCTTTCATAATCACCCCCATAATAATCACCACCAAAACCTAGCAAACTCACACATTCCTTTATTTTTAGGCTCAAAATAGAAATTGGCTTATGTTTAGCAAACACGGCGAAATCAATGAGTTTCCTCCGATTATTACTTCTTAAAATTTACTATGACGTCCAATGGAGACTATTGGAGCGTGGGTTTTTATATCAATGAAAGAGTAGACTTTGATAATACCAATCCCACCTTATGAAAATCAAAAGGGTCAGAGAGGCTTTGTAACTAAGAATCCAATAAGGTCTTAACCAACACCTTTATTCAGCAGATAGTGCATACTATTCTATTTTGCTTTTGATCGTTTTTTCCTATATGCTAACTGTGTTTGTTGACCCCCAACACCTTGGTATAGACAACCTCAGTTGGTGCTTTTAGACAAATAGGGTTGAGGAGTTTATGATCCAATGATAATGCCTTATAAATGTCATTGACCTGACATTGAAATCTGACCACGCAGCGGCCCGAAGTGCCGGACAAATTTTTTGTCATAATAATTCAATATCGCCCCTACAAAGAATTACAAAAGTCCTTTATTAGAATTTTTCAAGGTTGAATCGCATATGTCCTCTACTAATGCAAAACTGGAAGGGAGTTTCCACCATTGAATTTGCGTAACTCTGCTCAGGGATAGCAATCCTCAAGTTTTTTCATAATCATAAAAAATAACATACAACACAAAGAATTGACTATGGAGGAGAAGACCGAAAGGCCAAAAGGCAGAATTTGGCAACTCCATAAGAAACGTTACCTACCAATACCCACACATGCACAAAGGAGCCAAGGCTGGCCCTAACAAACACACAAGACAACACTGCTCCAAAATAAAAATATCCTTCATGAGATGAATAAGTTTGACTTCAATTGATTTCTGAAATGCTGAGTCGATTTTTGATTTCTTTATACTAGGTTCAAACTAATTCCAACCGAATTGGGCCAATGTTTCTGACCGGTTGTCCGAGAATTTTCTTTTATTTTTAGCTGCATTGTAATTGCTAGAATTCTTGTGTGGTAGTTATGGACCGTCCGCATGTTTGGTAAAATAATTATGAACATATCTGGAACTGTTCGAATATTATGTTTATAATAAAGATTCCCAATTGTAGTTTATAAGTATCATATACATTCAAAATATTAAATCGTGAAAAAAGAAAGCGAGGCAGCGTGACTTCTATAATGACTATTGGATATTGATCTACAGCCCATTTTTTGGAAGCTTATATTTTATCTAAGTAAAACAGTTATGTGGCACTGACGAGGAAAGGAGGGCACAAACGAAATTCATATTCCTTTCCTTTCTCATACCTCAGCCCGTCAAAATGTTGGACTGTACCAAAAGTGGGTGACCCAAGTGGAAATTTAACTGTCAAAACTGTTCGCAATACATGAAAATCCATGCACCTGTGCTGCACAGTGCAAAGTTCACTGGTAAGGAAATAACAAATGAGATCATAAGTAGAGCATTTTAACCACTTAGTAAGGGCGAGTGTTCTTCACCTTATATTTAAAAATTTACAACATCAATTTCATGACAAACATTTTACATACACATGTGCAGGTAAATAGTGAAAGCTTGCATGCACAGCCAAATTGTTGCATGCATTTGTGCATGTGTGCACATGGTATTTCGAACACTGTCAAAATTACCTTGAAATCATTTTTATTGGCCAAACATGTGCAGAATATGAATCTGAAGTAAAAAAAAGTAAGTTTCTAACTTCAAAATTTTCCCCATTTGAATGTACATGGTAAGATGTCAAAAATTGAAATGGGATAGAGGTGACATATTTGTACTTTATCTTAAATTGTTCATCTCAAATGATTACAGCAAGAAATTTGTTAAATCAAGTTGTTTTTTACGTCAAAGATATCTACTACCCATAAATAAAATGGAAGGTGCTTAGAGAATCATTAAAATCCATGCACCCTTAATTATGCAGATGTGATAGGTAACTTGCATTGAATTACCAATTGCTGTGCTTCTAAGCATATCCAGGCTTCCAAATCTTAGCTTGAACTTGTGAAGCTGATCATGCAGCTAAGCTTGCACAGGCAAGCTCACACAATCACATCTGCAGCTCTAGTATGCGAGCTGGTACAAGCTTGTGCATACTCACATTGGGAGCTCGTAGGTGCTTACATTTGAGCTTGTGAAGCTGATAACGCATCTAAGCAGTCCATTGGGGACAAATGATGATGGCAATTGGTATTTTGTGATCATGTTTTTAATGGCTGTTTGCCTGAAATTTCTTGTGTGTATTATCTCAAGAACCACAGTTGATGGGATCGTTAATCATGTTTGCTAGATAGGTCCATGTTGGCTATAGAGATCTACTTCAAGTTTGGTGGAGAATGCACTTGGACTCATTTCGAGGTCAAAGGATAAAGGATATCCCTGGGGACATGCCCAGTAGAGGAGAGGAGGCCCTTTATAATCATCATAGTTCACCATCAATTTTGAGTAGGTGCATTTTGGGATAAAGTGTGACACTGCTTTCATGAATAGGCATACAAGAATGATAACTATAGTATATGGTACATTACCTCCATCATAAATAATAATATCGATGTCGCACATTTTCTTTATAGGCCATATCTAATGAGTAAAGCAGTTAGTAACATAGTTGCAGCCTTGGCCACCTGATTAACCATAATAAGAGAATTTATACTAACTTTCTATTTCCTGTATTGACGTGGCCACCTTTGCCCTGTAAGAAAGCTCATCTTGCACATTGATGACTTCATCTGTAAATTAATGTTGTTACAAAAATATTGATAGTTTTTAGCATCAATTAGTAGAGTAGTAGTAGCATTAGTAGAGGCTTATAGTACAATAACTTAGTGCAGTCAATTACATAAAAAAATGTTAGGCTAATGCGATTCTTCCAGATATTTCAAAGAGATACATATGACAAAATCACTTGCCTCATCCTCCATTAAACTTAAGATTTGTATCATTGAAAAGCTTTCACTATAGGCTAGCCAAATTATGACATGACTTATCCCTCATCTACCGCTGGTAATTACCACTTCCTTCGGGTTTTTTTGGGGGGCTACGAAAACCCTCTTTTCCAGTGCCAATTGAGTTAATATTTATTGTCATGTCATTTTACGCTCCTTTGCATGCAAAATTAAACTTCTACCAGCCAAGGTAGTGTGATCGCAAAGTGATGGTTGGGGTGGGATGGCACCCCCCAGGAGAGAAGTACCAACACACCAACGTCAGGGGTGTAAAATCTCCTCTTTTAAGAGGATTTCCTTGTTTAGTCATGTTTTCCCTCTTGAGTCTAACTTCCCGAAATCATGCTCCGATGCTGTTTGTCAAGGGCGCAGATTGTGTTTGTTTGATAATAGCGTTTGATGGAGATTCCCATTTCTCTCCTACAAGATGGTCCTCCAATGTATGCTCAAACACTCGTGCCATTGCAGCACTTATCAACCGAAGTGCCTCAGCTGTCAATAAGGCATAATGAAAATAATAGAAATAGAGAAGGAAAATGGTTTCCCTTCCCTACTCCTTTTTTCAGCTCATTTCTCCCAGTGGGATGCATCCCCAGGGATGCAGCTGTGTTGCTTACGTAGGGAGATCTCAGCATTTTGTATGAACAAATGAGTAAGACTTACACTGGTTTATGTTTGACTCGGGTAGCTTAGCTGGCACGGGTTGGTGGACAGCTATTGCCTTGGAGCACTAGTTGGTGCCTTCAGCTGGTTGATGAAAAAACCTACTCTGTATTTCTTCACCAACCCAACTGATGCAAATCTACGAAGCAACCACATTTATACCTCCCCAGCATCCCAAATCTTTTAAAATTTGATTGGACTTCCGAAATTGGGAAAGCTAAACATTTTTTGGTTGCCCAAAAATTCAAGCATGTACTAGATCTGAAGACAGATCTGAGCAGAGTTGAGGTAGAATAAAGTTTTTAGCCAAGTGATTTTGAAAGTGTGACATTTGACACACTTTATGTCACATTTAATTACCTTGAATGAGCTCGTAATCTGAGCAACATAATCTGTTGGAGTAGTAATTTGAAATGTAATATTTGAAGTATTTTATCCTTTCCCCCATAAAACTATGGGGTCAAGTTAGGGGGTTGTTAATTGGCTTTTAATGACCTCATCAGGTCCTACAGGATGGACTAAAATGCTTTTTATTTAACATTTTAGTGATATCCTTGAGGCCACCCTTGTCATATTAAGTTTACAGTTATACCATGAACATCGACAAACACTTCGTATATTACATTTTTTCGGAAATCATCCAATTCTGTCATTAGTATCCTGCAGTCCACCTCGGTTTCGAGAGAGTAATTCAAATCGTCGTCTCTCAACAGATCTCCATCACGGTCAAGTAATACACCCCGTCCACAAAAAGTAACTCTTGCATATGGGTCTGTATGTAATAATTAAAATGATTATTAATTTATGATATACGGATCGCATGATGACAAGAAGCTATCCATGATATCAAAATATGCTCAGGAGTATGAAATGGGTGATGAAGATCCTGCTGATTTGCTTGGAGGTGTTGTAATCAGTTTCTTTCTCTTCTTGTTGTAACTGGTCCTCGGGTCATTTAGTGACAACACACATTTTATTTTTGACTGGCGTTGACTCAGAAATCCAGAGGAAAATTAGAAATGGCTAAAAATTCGGATATCCGGAAAAATCCAGGGAAATCACAGCCCTGAAACCACTCACACTTGAACACAAATGCTATACACAGTATCAAACCATGTAAGACATTATTAGTAAATACATATTACTTGTAGACCTATAATATACCATAACCCGGTGTTCCACAGAGACCGTATAGCACCAGCATGTGGCTATGTAGCATGATTATCATGCTTTTCCAAGGTTGTGTGTACTGTGATATACTTCATATAGGCCTGCTACAACCATCTCCTCTGGTTTCTCTAAGTTTCTTTGCTGTCATATATGTATATGTACACACATCATTCTGTTAACATCGGACTGGTGAGACTTTCATATACATCAGGCTTAGTCAGGGTTACATGTACCCTCTATTCTCTGTGGTGTG
>JAMKCH010062497.1:0-26525 GCA_023653785.1 Ophioderma brevispina
CAGCGTTCTATGGGGACAATTACGATAGTCGGGCAAGTTCAAAACAAGGTTTGCTGTTTTCTTTTGTACTTGTTTGTACAATAAACCTTCGGAACATTCTTGGTAGGTGGTCTACAATCGATCCTGTGCAATTTGAGAGAAATTTGTATCCTAAAAAAATCTCCTCCTGTCACTTTAAAGCAATATTAGCACATTTTTTGAAGAGCGCCCTCAATTTTTCAAAAATTTTGAGATTCTTACACGGTTGCATTGGTAACGGGCTAATTAACTATACCTGTGAATGGTTAAGCTCGAAAATGTCTGTGTGTCACAAACGAAGGAATTTTGTAATTAGAATAATTAAGGCCAAGTGAATTTGATTCTTAGTTTCCTGTTGGAGCGCGCATCAGATTTGCCACTGTGGCAAATATTTCATTATTTTGTGAAAAAATTGTTTTTCTTGAAAACTTGATAATAAAAGCAAATTTTCAGTTGCTCAAAATGGCAAGACTTCCATTATGGAACGCATTTCTGGCATTAAATGCGGTCAAAAAATTAGCTCTGTTTTACTGTGCATTGTTTTCTTCGAAGTGGATCCACCGCATAACTTTATTCGCGTTTTAGCACATTTTGACCTGCGCATAAGCTTCTTCGCATTGAAATATCCGCATAACAATATTTGCAAAACATTATGCGCATTAAATTATTCGCATAACAATATTTGCAAAACTTTATGCGCATTAAATTATTCGCATAACAATATTTGCAAAACTTTATGCGCATTAAATTATTCACATAACAATATTTGCAAAACTTTATGCGAATTAAATTATTCGCATAACAATATTTGCAAAACTTTATGTGCATTAAATTATTCGCATAACAATATTTGCAAAACTTTATGCGCATTAAATTAATCGCATAACAATATTTGCAAAACTTTATGCGCATTAAATTATTCGCATATGTTTATGTGCATAAAAAGATGATATACGCATGTACGTATTCGCTTTTAATTATTCACGTACGTTTGTTTGCAATAGAGTATTCGCATGAGTTTCTTCGCATTCCCCATAAAATATATAACGTACATGAAATCGGTTCGCAATTTGTCATTTGAACATTTTCATGCGCAATTTGTCATTCGAACATTTTTATGCGCACTTTGTCATTCGCTCTTTTTCATTCGGTCAGAAAAAATATTAGGCCAATAGTATTAGTTTTAACCTGGACATTTTTGGTAACAAGCTGATTTTTTCAGGATAGGTCCAGAAATATGTGTAGAATCACTGATAAAAAGTCCCCGACAATCCCTGGTTTGTTGGGATTCTTCCAAATCCAAGGATGGTGTCCAACAATGCCCCTACATTTGTATTTGTTCAGATATCCAAGCCATACCAGCTAGAAAAAAAGTGAGGTAATTCAAAACATATGTTTTGAGGTATAAGGGATTCCATATAAAAACTAATAGATGATCTACTTTGCAAGATATCCACAAATTAAAAATTGGCGCCCCAAATTTGCTACGTTGAATACGTAGAAATATGAAATGGTAAATTTTAGATAATAAAATAATGGCCACAGGAAATCATACGATTTGGTAGGTACTTCTAACTACCCAGAACTACACTAGCTAGCTCTAAAAAAAAATAGATAATGTCTATTATTAAAAAAGAAAATTATCGAATATTCTGTTAAAACGTTGACGTAAGCAGCAACTAATATAAATAATGTTATTTCGAAACGTAGAAGTCCACAATTAGGTCCATATAAAGGTGCGAGTTGCAAATAGTACCACAGATCATTAAAATATTGTAGGATCCTGGCGGGGACTTTATAAAATAAATGTATGGGCAATGAGAGCAGTTGAGAAATGAGGAAAGTTGCAGTCATTTGGTACCAAACTTGGTTTAAGGAGTTTACATGCAAACCTCATTTGCTGATGAGGTCAAAGGTCACATATCAAGGTCAAAGGTCACATATCAAGGGAAAGGTCATGTTAGGGACCTATCATTCACTAACCGCGACGGCAGGAAACACAAGCGGTCCGAGGACCGATGTTTTTTTTTTTTTAAAATTTGAAGAAATAAATGCAAATACCTTTTTATTTAATAGGCACTTGGAAACTTTGTTATGTAATAAATATTCGGTTTACTAGGTAGTCAAGATTGCTTGTAGATGTATAAGAAAAAACAGGAGCATTTCCAGATCCGCTGTTAAGTCAATCTGCGGATCCAAGTTTACTAATACAAACTTATTTTATGTAAATACATGTACGCATTTTTTAGCTCTCAGGATGGCAGGTATAGTTTCGTAGACCTCATCAAACATACTAGATGCAAAAAATATCAAATTTTGAAAATTGGGGGCACTCACAAAAAATGTGCAAAATTTGTTTTTTAAGATTTTTAAGATTTTGGGGGGGGGGACTTGCTTTTTTTGCTGAGTGTATCTTTTTACGTGTATTAGACCAAGACTGCAACTTAGAGCAGGAAAGACAAAAATGAAAAAGTGCGACTGGTGAGGTTGCAGAACAAGACGTAACAACTACTTTACCAGGGGTGGGAGAGAGACTCCCTGCTCAGCAGAAAACCCTTTCCACCATGCCAGTTCCTCAATCAAATGACCTGGCCATTTCCGTTTTACTGCTTCCCTCTGCCCCCCCACTGGCCACTCCTAGGATTTTACCTGGCGTGCCACTGTCTGCAGGATATAGTTGCTCAGAAGCGAGCCCCCCGCACCAATGAATGATGTTTGGTACAGTTGTCTATGGAGAAGACCTAAAATTCGCCCCTCAGAAAATACCTCCGGCACACCTTCTTCCCCCCCACACACATTGCCAAGGTAAGATACGCCACTGATTTAAACTCTTTCGAGTCTAGGTGCTCTAAACAACCCGGGGGGGGGGGGTTACTCGACCCAAAAATGGGTACAGTTGGCGTCCGCCGGGTGTACAAGCGGGGTAAAAAAATCGACCATGCTAGTGACCAAATTATACAAAAAATATGACCCATTTAGGGCCTATAGTGGGTCCAAAATTTAGACCCCCTTTCTAGAGTTGGCTTTGAAATTTTGCACCCATTTCATAGTAATTTGCAAAAGGCATTTTCTTAGTAACTTTTCCAAAAATTGGAAAAATCAACATTTTCATTGTGATTTTACCGCAAAATCCAGAAAAATTGACAATTTCATAGTAAATTGAGACCCAAAAATTGAAAAAAAAGACCTAATTTATAGTTGAAATGCTCACTGGACCCATCAATAAGTATTAGCTGGTTGAGAAGGAAACACGAACCATTTTTATAGTAAGGGGTGAAAACATGTGACCAGACGGCGGGACATGTGTACCTACCCTTTTCACCCCCGGGGCTAAAACAATAGGTTGTAGATTGGGCAAATTAATATCTTTCGAGAGAAAACCTTATGAGCAACCAAACAGATTGATATTTGAAAACAATTTAAACACTTTTATTTTTACCCTGTACAAAACGCGTAAGTAGGGTTGTTGCGTTTTTTAGTCGGGTGATGTACGACATACATTTGTTTAGGGTATCAAAATCATCAAAAATTCAAAATTAGCGTATGCATTTCACGTCGAAAAATTATGTGTAGGGTGTGGAAATATTTTGAATAATTGTAAAAAAAATTGCTTGAAAGTAGTGGGTTGTTCCCATTTTTCCTGTTTCAAATTGGGTTAGATTTCCCGAGCGATTTTAACCGAAATTCAACCTTAGTTAGCGTATTTTCTCTAACAGAAGCTCTGAAAAAGGGAAAGGGATTCTGGGATGTTATATGAGAGCAAATGTGGTCAGTGGAACAATAAAGTAATCATGATAATTAGATTGTGAGTTCGAGCCCCGCTGTGGCCAAAAATCAAATCATGTTTTTATCCCTGGGGCAAAGATACTTAATCTCAAAAACCCCGTCGACCCAAGTGAAATATTGGGAGCTGTTATGGGGAATATACAATCTAAGTGCCGATAGGATGTGCGCTGGCCGGCTGCCGGCCCAGATGAAGCGAAATGATTTGGGACTATTTTCCTGATGGATAGTAATAATCGGCAAAACCCCCCCCCCCCGCGCTTTGAATCATCAGAAAAGGTGCTATACAAATGTATTATTATTGTTCTTGCATATTGAGGCAGGGTCAGACATTGTTTTCTTATGAGAACTTCTTCAACTGGGTCTAAACTTATGGGAATTTATACTCTTGAATGATTTAAGAGTAAATCAAATACAGAAACTTCATGTACAACACAATACAACAAATGAATGTAGCCCACTTACTATTGAACTTGGAATCAAATGGTCTCATGTTCAAGCAGGTTCAAGCAAGCCCACAATCCATCTCATGAGATCTTAGAGGGAGTGAACTTTAATTTTATTTTTAATATTTTTCCAGCCCTTCAGCAACCTGAAAAGGGGTAAGTTGGCAGGCTGTCTTTGAGGCATGCGGTGTGATCGCATGCATCGCGTCAGCGCCGCAAACCAAAAATTATTATAGGTGTGTTGATTATCGCACCGCCGTACATCTAGCCCTAACATCATTCACTATGTTTTGGCTTAAGAAGTAAGTTATATGAGAGTGCTGTGACAGATCAATATGCTCATCAAACATTTATTATCCAATTACTACACAGTATGAAAACAAAAACAGTGCTATGGAGGATAGTCCGAGGGAAAGGGCTATAGGGGCCCAAAAAACAATCACCCCACCTTGGTAATACATGGACACGCAAGAAACAGGGCATAAACTCCTTCAAAAAAACGCACAGAAAGTGTTACACTTGTAAACACTTGTCAACACATTTTTGTAGATAAAATCAATTATAGTCAAAGATCTGGTTCATGTCGTTGTCTGGGACTCTTGGCATGCATGGTTATACATGTAGGGTCTTACCAAAGAAAACAGGGAACCATTTTGGACATCAAGGTCAGGTTAGTAACTGTAAAGTGTAATGATATTACACCACATGTGCTTATGTGTTGGCCCTGGATGTTTGTTTGGCATAGATGGCCTTGCAGTGCATATGATTTTGTAACACATGGAGTATGTTACTTCTTAAAATTAGAACGTTTTTTTTATGACACTAAAAATGTTCTATTTCTTTTGAATGCCACTTCATCATTTTTATGAACTGTTGTGTATGTGGCATTTGTGTGTGTGTTGGCATGTGTGCGTGTGTGAATGGAAATTAAATGTTATGGTAAAAAAGTGGTACTAAAAATTTAAATGTTTGAAAATGTGGGTATGACAGCCAAAACAATTAAATGTTACAGGGGGGGCGGGGGGTTCTCAACATGGGAGAGAAAGTATGGTTATGTGCCGCTAAAGACCCTCCGATTTTTATGGCTCTTTTTTATCCCCCTGGCTTGAAAGCAGAGAGGGATATTGAGGGGTGCGGCATGGGCGTATGTATGGGTATGTTTGTATGTGTTATGTGTGTTCAGTTTGGTTAGGTTCGTTTTTTGCGTCTCCTTTGAAAAGTTTAAGTACGATTTAAACCATTATGTTTTTTTCAGCATCTCCAGCCTATACCTTTGAACACAGCTTAATGTACAATTAAAACATGTACCTGAGACAGTGACATGAGGTTTTGAGCAAGACATGAGTTTTAAAAGACAAGGACATGAGTTTTTTCTGGGAGGCTTCTAATTGGCTGAAGTAGTCTAGGGATGTTCCAGTTCTTTGGGGGGGTTGTCTTATTTTGGGTTTTGCTGGGTTCTACGGTTTGAAATTTTGGGGTGGTTCTGGGTGTCTTCTGGTCATTTCTTATGGTGGTTCCTGGTGGTCTACTGGCTCCCATTTCTTTTGGTTTCCTAGCTGCAACTGTTCAAGTTATTTGATACTTCCTGTTGTTGTGCACTTTAACAAATATTGCTAGTTACCATGTGGTGTTTATACTTTTCACTAATGTTATAGGATCTAGTTATTCTAAATTGAAGCCAGGTTCAAGTCAGATTTGAAAACATTAATAATGATAATATGGATGATTTTTATCCCAGGATACAAGAATTTATCGGTCTCGCTATGGTTTTGAAAATATGGCACTGTCGGGGAATTTTCAAAACTCATAGCCTTGAACCGAATAAATTCTTGTATCCTCTCAAATAATCCAATATCATATCAGATTGGGGTGAAGGTTGCAATAGGGTTCCTTCATATGTGGTGATGTCAAGGTCATGGACCAAGGTCAAATGTCATCTGAGGTCATGTTCAGTTCCCGTTTGGTTAGGTTTTCAATCTTCAGGTCGTCTTCGAAAAGTTTAAGTCCGATTTAAACAGTCTTTTTTTTGGGGGGTGGTGACGGGTGCAATAGGGGTTCCTTCATATGTGGATGATGTCAAACGGTTCATGGACAAGGTCAAAGGTCAACTGAGGTCATGTTCCAGTTTGGGTAGTTTTGGTTTTCTGGTCATCTTGAAAAGTTGAAGTCGATTCAAACTAATTTGGGTCGAAGGTGCAATACGGGTTTTCCTTATCACTCATGTTGTTGAGGTCAAAGGTACATATCAAGGTCAAAGGTCATTGCAGTCATTTTCCCTTGGTTAGGCTTTCATTTTCGGAAAATTGCTTAATTTCTAGAGATTATTCCATGAGAACAATTTATTGAAATTTTGTGCCCTGCAACTGACAAGCGTGCCAAAACTAACCACCTTGTTGTATACTGCCATCTTGCCGGGGGATCGCGCAAGTTTTACTTGCTGTATTTTAGTTCCAGTGACCCCCATTTAAGACCATTTCATTTCCATGAGACCCCTATTTCTGTCCAAAGCCAGATGATACCCAAATTTTGCACTTCAAAAACTCCTCCAAAAAGTAGCTGGAAATTGAGGGGAGATCGCAGCTGTTTTTATGAAATTTCTGAAAAAACCTAGTTTCGGAGACCCCATTTTTTGGGCCTGGAATACACCAACCTAGTTTTGGAGACCCATCTTTAGGCCTGGAATCAATATAAATTTATAAGAATTCGAGATGTGCCCGCAGCACATCATGGATTTTTTTCGACTGTAGTGTGGTGGTTGGTAGACATTGATGAGATATTGAAAATCCTAATATTTTGAGCGTCATAGTCATTTTGTTTTCCCGCTAGTGCATTGGAAATTTAGGGGGTGTCGCCATCAAAAAGTGCCGGCCCCCCAATGTGAACAATGTTAAGAGGGTCACAGATTAGTACTGGAGCCCTCCAAAACTTGGAAAATCAACTCTATATATGGGTAATATTTGGTGTAGGATTCAAATATCAGGAAGTTCATAGAGTGGTTACCCTTTTTTAGAGTTAAATGGAGCCAAAATGAGCCCTTTTGTTCATTTGGGGCCAAATATGGGGGGTAGGTAATAACTCCAATAAAGTAAGAACATTTTTAGTGTCCATCTTTTGGTCAATCAGAGGTACGTAGTAGAACTTTAAAACAAATTAACCAATACAATATGACAAATTAGAAAAGTAACAAAGGTGCACTCGTATTACGCGATGCGTAAAACTGTCCACCGATCGCTCACGCCACTACCATGCGATAAATGCAACTAAACACCCACCCCTTCCGCAACAACCCGCAGCACCCCACCCCATCCCCCAACACCCTGCAAAACCAACAAGACCCCACAACACCCACCCCAAAACCCCGCAAACACCCACCCCACCCCACTCCCTTAACCCCCATCAACACCCAAAACCCCGCAACACCCCACCCAACCCCAATACCCTGAAACACGCTCGCCCCTCCCCAAAAACCCCGCAACACCCAGCTCCCTCCCACAACACACCGGCTACACCCGTAACCCCTCCCAAAAAACTCCCACACCCATCACCAAAACACGAGCAACCCCGCCCCAGAACCGCAAAGCACCACGCTCCTAACACCAAGACAACACCTCACCCCCGCCTCCAACCACTTGCAACACACACCCCCTCGCCAATAACACCTGCCACACCCACCCCTCCCCAAAAACCCCGCAATACCTAACTCACTCCCACCACCCCAACCTACCTATGACATAGTGTCTCATGTAGCGAAGGATTTTGCATAAACGATGTACCGTTTACAGAGATACAGACAATTACGCATATTTTAATTGCTCATTTGCATACCTAAGCCGTAAATATCATCTACTTTCAAATTGCAAAAAGATGTGGCCCCAGTAGGCTTGCATGCAGCCCATGAATTTTGAGCATCCAATGTTACAGAGTCATAAATATGCAATTACGCTGATTTTTGGCATATTAGATTAGCTCATTTGATTTACTCAATTTGCCCCAAATATGTCCAAAATCTAATCAGGTCGAGAAACTCTTCAGCCCTCTTCCTGATTACCCAAGGTACATCATTGTATACCCTGGGTTTCCGGAACTCTAGAAAACTTGTACACAGGCCTGGCAGGAAAATTTCATAAATTATGCAAGAGATACTTACTTAGCATATTTTACCCCAAAATCTTAACCAGGTCGAGAAATCAGCAACCAGCTTCTTTCCACCAAGGTACATCATTGTTGCCTTACAGAACTCCAGAATAAATCGTACACAACAGGGTGAACCTTTTTGTCACAAACGGACGGCGGACGGACGCTTTTCATTTTATAGTCACCGTTCGAACTCGTCGGCCCGGGGGGACAATAGGAGGGAAAGCCCCCTGAAAATGGTAATTGGTACCTTTTTTGACCACTTTTGACCCCCGCTGAAAACCAATGTTGCCTTCGACACCGCCCTCTGCTTTCAGATATGTTGAAGATATAATCATTAAACAAGTTTCCCTGAAAGAACTAGATGGTCTTTATTTTCACACAAATACACCCTCAAAGTTACCCCACAAAGGTATACGTGACCCAGTGGGTCATGGGTACTGCACAGCGTATATCACCCATACATTTCTAGGGGAGATCAGCAAAATTGTATCTGTGAGGAAAATCAATGAAGACATCGAGACACCAGTGATTCTTTCAAGGAATGTCTTTGATGAGTATCTTAAACATATCTGAAGTAGTGGGTGATGTCATATGTCAGCATTGATTTTCAGGGGGCCAATAATGTCAAAATTGCACAAAATTAGGATTTTTCAATAGGATTAAACTCACTATTTACTAAACCGCATGTATTATTATCTGTAATGTAGAAGTCCGCATTGTGACTATGTTAACAGAAAAATGGACATTAAAATATTGTTTACAGAGTTCTGACCCACCCCCCCCCCACAAAACTGTTCCACATGAAAGATATTGCATTTCTACACCCAAAATATGAAAGTAAGGAGATATCACATTGTTTGAGCCAGAATTTGAATTCACACCAAAAAAATCCCAGATAGTGATTTCAGATGTGGATTGGGAAGGGTTGCATTACAAAGTTTAGGGCCTCTCAAAATTGTCTCTTGCTCACACAGAATGGTTTGATGGTGACCCCACAAATTTCAGATGTCCTCGGGAAAACGAAAGGCGGTATGAGCTCAAAGTTAAGGAATTTCATTTCTCATCAATATCTATCTCCACCAAAAAAGCAAAAAATCCACATGTCATGATGCGGTGCCACATCTCGGTGTTGACATGGAAATCGCCCAGTTAAGGGACGTTAGGTAATTATGGGAATTATCACTTAGGCATAGCAATTTGGTGCTTGTACCTATAAGTGGTTGGTGCTTGCTACCTCTAAGGTGGTTCACGTCATTGGCACCAACCAACACACACCCTGGAGTAAGCCACAGCACCTTGATGCTCTCGTTTTATATTACCACATGGCCCTAGGATGGTACATACAAATTTACCACAATATGGTACCACAACTGAAATGTGCACAATCAAACAAATCAGTACCACAGAATACCAAAGTGACTGATGGCTGATGGTTTGAACATCCTAATTACTACAATTTAGCCACAAAATTGCCATGTGTGGTATACTGTGGTAATTGGTTGTGGTTAGGGTAAATTCACTTGAGTTTGATCCTGCATAATGTTAAACTCCACATAAGCTACTCATGCCAGCTGGTAAACCAGTCAACAAGTAAATTTGGCTCTTGCTCATTAAATGCTCACATCCCGTGCATGAACTTCACTTACATGTACATGCAATCTTGATGGTGCTTGATGGGGAATAGGCCAGACCTAGGAACAATACACCATCAAACGTAGTTCATGTATATTCCATCAAACAAGTGATAAGCAATTGAATAGTTGCTCCGGTTCTGATCAAATGCTAACATAAGAAGTACACTGATGTATAATTTGGTTGAAGACACTATCAGTGATAAACTTTACAAGAATTTTCTGCATCATGGACGGACAGCTCCGCATCAAAATATCAACAACCCTGAATCTCAGTACAGCATTTCTAAAGTGTAAGTTTGTATAAAATGATATTCCCCCTTCATGTAGATGAGGTGACATCAATGTTTACAACACAACTGGTCTACTGACATGTTAGAGGTGCGAAGAATATGCCCATTCAGTTACAGCATTCAATAGCCTTATCACGCCTGATTGAGCGTGACTTTTAAAAGCACAAGCCCTGCAGATGCTCACGCATACTGCCGGGCAGTGCTTTGTTCGTTGCCCGGCTTTGACGTCACATGTCAACTCATCTATACCAGCACTAATTTAATAGGTGGATCGACTTTTAAGATAAAACCACATTCATTGTCGTGTGTGGATGTCCGTCCATGACGCCTGTCCATTACACCCCTACAAAAATGGTCCAATCCGTAGTTTTCAGGTGCAGTTGTCATGCAGTGTCATTCAAGGTCAAATCACTACACATAGTTTTATGGGACTGAAACCTTGTGAGTGTAGTAACATTTTACACCCAAAAAAGTCAAGGTCAATTCCAGGTCATCTGAGGTCAAATCGAGGTCAAAGCAAGGTCAAATCACTTCAATCACTATGATCATGAAACTTGGTGTGTGTAGTCCACATTTGATATCAGAATTTTTTCAAGGTCATTTTAAGGTCATCTGGGGTCAGTCCAAGGTGTTTGTAAAAGTGTGTCAGGAGCATCAGTGGTTTGAGAACAATTCTCCCTGTGATCTTAAAGTTATGCTACTTGTGACAGACTCCTGAATATTTGTTTTTTTAATATTATTTTTCTCTGTCTTGATAA
This sequence comes from Ophioderma brevispina, assembly GCA_023653785.1. Classification (NCBI taxonomy): domain Eukaryota; kingdom Metazoa; phylum Echinodermata; class Ophiuroidea; order Amphilepidida; family Ophiodermatidae; genus Ophioderma; species Ophioderma brevispina. The sequence goes on from JAMKCH010062497.1 coordinate 11,067, forward strand.
TTAATTAAATCATGTTAATTTTATTATATAAATTATAAGTGAGGAGAACTTAGAAAATAAATGAAACCTGCAATGTTTTGGCAATAAGCATGACTTATCTGTTTGACCGCGTTCAAATGGACTATTGTGTGAGAACTTCCCTGAACAAACATGTCAGAAAATGTTCGCAGTCAATGACATTGGACCACAGTGTCTTATCTTCGTCTTCTAAGAACTTACCCGAGGTTCTTTGTTTACCCTATAGGAAGCCAGATTGCACACCTGTTGATGAACAGAGACTTTGTGTAATTGCATGTCAAAACACTTCGTAGCACAGGAGTGTGTACTTTCCTTTACCCTCTTATTACACAAAGGCAGCATTCTATAATACCTGCCACATGCTTTGATCGAGATCTCGATCACATGATCCACAGTAAGTGTTAAACATGTTTCATCATCGACTGAAAAGATTGTGAAATTTCGACTTGTCTTCGCTTGTTTTTGTTGCAATCATGGAAATTTGTTAAGAACAAATTCTGTTGCAAGTTATTCTCTTTGGCCATTTGTCAAGATATTCATTTAGTGTAGACCCCCTATACCTTTCAAACAGAAGGTGGAGAACTTCATAACATTTGATTATACTAAAAATCTTATGTTCTTTATTATACAATTCTGGAAAGTTGTCAGACTCGTCAGAGAGATGCACAAAATTTGGTGCCTTTTGGACAAACACCGGTTAACATTCAAAATTCCAGCAGGAACATTGCTTCTGTCCCGTGACGTTCACTCTTTAATGCACTGATTACCTGTATGGACATACCGAGTTGCATTACTTCCCAGTAGTTCTTCAAGTCTAACTAGTTTACCAATTACCCCTAACCGGACCCCGGGTCGTTTGCCGTCCGAGTCCCAAATGCAACGAAAGGCAATCTATTTTATTATTTAAACCGGCCAGATGCCACGAGAGCCAAAGTTTGCGTTCATGCATCGCGGGTTTTTCCCGGCACCAGGAATAAGTAGCGTAAGTCAATAACGGCCCAGATGCAACGAAAAACATTGCGCCATTTTCCGAAGACGGCCCAAATGCAACGAAAAACTCGCGTCATTTTCCGGAAGACGGCCCAAGATGCAACGAAAAACATCGCCCATTTACCGGAAAGACGTCCCAGATGCAACGAGAAAACACTCGAGTGAAAATGCAATAAAAAAGGTAATCAATAAAATAAATAAATAAATAAATAATAAATAAATAAATAATGGATGCGTACTGCACACGATCTGCATGAAATTGTAGCTTATTGTTCGCCAGTCGTGAGTGGCGCAATTACGCTACATCATAGTGTTAGTGGCGCTATATGCTACGTAATGCTCCGGTTACGTCATGGAAACGTTTATGCATAATTAACCCAATAGCTTACGAAAATGGGGCGCTATCACCATCGAAAGTGTCTAGTGGGCATTTGTACAGTGTCACCGCCTGATCGCAAAAGCATTGCGCCTTCTGCGGGCAAACCGTCCGAAAGACAGTAAAAGCCTCGCCTCATTTCCAGTCAATAACGGCCCGATGCAACGAAACACATCGCGTCATTTCCCGAAAGACGGCGCCAGATGCAACGAAAAACTCGCGTCATTTTCCGGAAGACGGCCCAGATGTGACGAAAAACATCGCGTCATTTTCCGGAAGCCGGCCAGGGCAACGAAAAAACATGGTCATTTACGGTAATGACCGCCCAGATGCAATGAGAGCCAATGAGAGTATTTGCGCGCGCAAAAATAGTTGTTGACAGCGGCCCAGAGCAACGAAAAGCATTTTCCGACCGGGACCACGTTTTCGTTGCTCTCATTTCCTCTCGGCCGCGGTAGGGTAATCGGCCGGTCTAGCGAAAAAGGACTTTGCGATAACGCGAAACTCCTGAACTCTGCCAGAAGAATTGTGTCACCAAGATTTATATGTGGACCTGAGTCTACAAGAGGAGTGCGGCACCCAACAAGAACTGTGAACTATTGTATAATTCCATGAGATTGATGTGTGTTTATTTGATTTTTAAGTAGGTAAGAATATAATAATTGGGAGATTGTTAATATTTTATGTCGTGTTTAATGATTGATCAGAATTCATTTATGTATTATTAAAATCATTGTTTGGAATTTACATCTTGGTCAAGTCAATACTCTTACAAATAGTCATTGGAATTGGTTTTATGAACCACGGGAGGTTACTTTCCTGACCTTGAGTACGTCCGTAAATACTTTGCCTCCTCTTACTACCGCGATGGACGGGGGACTTTGTTGGTATGAGAACCGCCTTGTTTTCATATGGTTGCTGAAAGAAGAGTTGTTTGGCCAATCATTTAACAAAAGAAATTAAAATCAAAAATATGAAATTTATATTTTGGACTACCATGTAACATCAAATGGATCAGGCTCACCTTTGAAATATTCTCAGTATAGTGGTCTACAAATTGATTCATTGCAATTTGAGGGAAAAGTAGTATCCTCAAAAGAAATTTCCTCCGGTCACTTTAAAGGATAACAAGAGAATTTGGGGGGCATCCATACATTGTGTCATATGTAGGGATTTCAGATTTTAGATTTTCTTAATCTTGTATAATTTGCTCCAGAATGTCTTGAAAGTGAAAACTTTTTGTAGATTGGCTTAATTTCAATCTAACAGTAACAGGCTAATTTTAGTATTTGGTCATATAGTAAATCAGACCGTTGACATTTTGGGTACCAAAGAATACTTCTCAGCTTAATCCTTTCCTAATGTGGATATTTTTGATAGAAAGCTTACATTAGTGCAAAAATCATAAATTTTCACACATTTAGATAATCTTTTATGTGAAATCTCTATGTTGAACCTTAATTTCTAGCATGTAGTATGCAAAAGTGGTGTTCGTTCTTTTTTTTCTTTTATCTTCTAGAATCCTGAACGTCTTGGCAAGGTTAGAAAACTTACCGCTGAAGCAGGAAAATAAAGATACAGGAAATGAACACATAATGTTAAATGCTCAGGTAAAGTAAATCTGCAATCTTGATTTTGTTGATCTAATTAAAGGTCCATGGCCCTACGCAATAATGCCTCTTCCCTAGAAGCCTCAGATTTTAACCGAAGTGGTCAACACTTTGGTATCAGAAGAAAGCTTACTATTTTTCCTCATTTAACCCTGTGAAATCTTAGAGCCAAAGGATATTTGGTTGGATGTTATGAGGCACAAAAGTGCCCCATTTGGTCCAACCAATATTAATTTTACACAGTACTCTATGGGGCGCACAAAATCATGTTTTTGCTCTCGCAAGGGGGTTTTGGAGTGAATGGCCAGCTATCAAGATGAAAACTTCACATCCTTAAATCGGGCCGTCCCCGTTTTAAAATGAATTTTGAAAGAAATTAAATTTGGGTTTTTAAGATTTTTTTGGCCCACATAATGCAAGAAATTACAATATGACACAAAATGCTCTATAGTCATTTCCATACTATGTCAGTGATGTCATAATCACTTAACCTTTTATCACGCGTTAAGATCGGCCGTCCTTTGTGCGCGTATGTAAATCGCTGTTGCTTTCAGCCATTGCGCACGGTTTACTGGTAAATCTCATACTGACGTCACTTCACAGGCTGTAGAGAATTGGAGAATCTGGCAATGCATCTGTTTATGTGATGGCTTTTCATTGACCTACAGATGTTAATGTAAAGACCCTAATTTTGTGATTGTTTCAGAACATTTTGGCTGGAATATGTAAAATAAAACGCACTGGGGTACTATGATGACCACAGCTAATGAATGAAATCCACTGTACACTGCTGTACCTTTAAACCCTTCTCTGACATCACAGCATTTAAACTTGCAAACCCATCATTTGGCTCTAAATTCTGACAAAAATAATCATATATCAAGATTGCATTAACCCTAAACTAATCGCTGTCCCCCCGCCATCTGCAAACCTGCATCACTATTAGTTAGTAAAACTCGATCCATTCCACAGTTCAGTAGCTATCATTCACCAATGTATTTAGAAATACAACACCCATTTTTTTTTTGGGTATGATATATGATACTCAGATCACAACACACAAGTTCGTTCATGTCAATATCATGTACAATTACCACAAGCCCACTGGAACTGTGTCCTTGGTAAAGTATTAAAGCTTATTGTAACTCTAGTGAATGCTTTGCGCTAGATCCTAGTTGCCAAGTTGCAACAGAATTTTGTCGTCTTATGCTTTAAGGTTAAAAGGTCAAAAGTCCACATACATTCAAATTAGGTCATTTTGCCAAAATATTTTAAAAACTCATTAATGGGAAAGGGTAACTGATAAAGGTTAAGAATAATGAAATTGAGATCATCCTGAGGGGTTTAGATTCGGCATTTGCAGAAATACTATAAACTCTAAATGCACAATAGTAATACCTAATATTTAGATGTGATGCAATTTGAAAGTAAGGAATTCTGGCTTTATTCACCAAAAGTTTCAAAGAACCACTTGTGTGTAAAGTTGCTAGGTAAAGCTGAGACCTTTTGAATGTCCTTATACTGTTGCTGATGACACAACAATTTTGATACTCCATGTGAAACATATGGGTCATATACCATTAATTAAGGAACTATCATTATAAATTAATTGGTTTAAGCAACGAAATTTACTGTAAATGTGCTAGTAATGACAAATTTAACAAGAAACCTGCACAAAAACGTATCTCTCATGGTTTTTCGTTCAGTTTTGTGCAAAGTCAGACAATTTTGAAAGTTTTCGAATATACATTTTTGTTTCCTAGGTTTTGCTCTTTCCTTTTAACATCTCGCTTGGTAAAAAAAGCGTGCAAAAATGGCGTAGATAGACGCCTGAAAGACGCAAACCAAACCAAAAGTTGCAGTTTTGTATTAGTCAATGGTCACTGTGTGGTACAACGCAATTATACGTGTGTATTGATTTTTGTCAAAGAAAAAAGGGTTTTCCGACTGAATGACGAGAAAAGCTTACTTGCAATATAGATTGTGTTACACATGTTCGTGTCCCAGTACAGATGCATGCCCCATTGTAAAAATCCAAAAACTGCACTTTTGGTTTTGGGTTTGCGTCTTTCACGGCGTTCTTCTCCGCCATGTCTGCACGCTTTTTACAAGCCATGTTATTAAATAAAATCACGATCTAGGCAACAAAATGTTATATTTTTGAAACTTCAAATGGTCTGACTTTGGCCAATACTGATCGAAAAACTCGAGATACTTTTTGTGCCAGTGTATATGATAATGATGCATGGGTACACATAGAATGACTTCGATGGTGAATTCTAATAACAGTACTTTTCAACAAAATATCGATATCATTCTAGATAAGAAAATTGCAAAGAGTTACCATTGCCCCAAATTCTTGGAAAATAATAATTGATGAAAAGTTAACCTGGAAAAAACCATATGATTGCTATTTCAAAAAACAATTTCGCGTAATCTTGGAAATTACCTAAACATACATTTAAATTCATTCTCGAACAGATCACGTAATACGCTTATACTGTACTCTTATCCTTCCATAACTTAAAGCGTGCCCGACAGAGATTTTGAGGCACTCAAATAATTGTGTACTATAGCCAATTTCATATATTAGACACTCAATATTTCTTACCTTGTATTGCTACAGAAAGTCTTAAAAGAGAGGAAAAGGTGATTTTAATTTGGCTATATTTCAATAGGAACAACATAGGCTGAGATTCGTATTTGCTCCTATACGAAATTAGAAATTCACACAATTTTTCACCAAACGCAGAAACCCATTCCTCAGCTTAATACTTTCAGATAGAGATATTTTTGTGGGAAAGATTTACTCAGGGCAAAATCAGTACTTTCAAACCCAAATTTTTTTTAGGGACACCTGCATGTGTGAATTCTCTTGTTGCACCTTTAATTACGGCATACTTATTTGGGGAAACGCATGTAAAACGTACCTTGAAAAAATACACAAAGGCAAATAATGGGCCCAGTGGAGAACGATGTCCAATAGTCACTATCGAAGCCATCTCAACCACTCTTTTTCATAAATACAATAGGTTCGGTCTACGATACTTAAAAACTGAATGGGCGTTTTTATTGTACACATCACTTTGTCAACTTATTACCACGCTTATTGTTGATTTTTGGTCCTATTAATCGCCTAATTAAAGACCCACTATCAGTGATTATCAGAGCAGGGTCAAAATATTTGAAATTTGCAGGAATAGCTTACATTGAAGGATAAGTCTATAGAATTCCCACCTATGTTAATTTTCCAACTGTAGAGTTCACAGGAAAGGAAGCCGAACCAGAAAACGGCAGCAATATTTACCAGAGATAACGCCAACTCTCCATCAATTACGTGTGGTAGTAAGTGTGTCGAACGGACAAGTAATGCATAACACATCTAAGATTTCAGAGCTAACAGTGTTGCATCTGGCCTTATCATTTGCAGGGTCATGCGCTAGGATATCGTAACGTGTTACATACATGCAAAAATCTGATTTTTTATGATTTTGATTTTTTCGATTTTTCGATTTAGCACAATCTACTGATTGACCCTTTAATAGAGCCTCTGACATAGCGGGAAGAATTTGCCGATTTTCGCCGCCCGGCTGTCGTACACGCCCATCCCCCCCTCTAGTTTTTTATGACTTGCTTGATTGCCCTGAAAATTACCAGTTCTGCAGCTCGTGATTCGTATGGCTGGACATGATGGAAATGCTTTTGAAATTGTTGGTGTGCTCCAATGTCTTTTGGGAAGGTGGTTTTCTGTTGCGGGAATCTGATTTCCAGTGTATAAAATTCGCATATGTGTCCGATACTTCGTCACTTATGAAGATTCGAGAGGCGGTGTTTGTTATCGATAGTATCAGTAATGCGTCAACGTGGAGCGGTTGCCGAATTTGCGCGGCCTTCCCATGGTGTCCTTGCCGCCGAGTGATGTTGTTGTGTTATGAACCTTGTGCCTAGTATGACCCCGGACTTGGACCTCAGATTTCTCTCGCCCTGCACCCAGGCAACTTACTGTGTTCTAATAAAGTCGCTCTGTTCGCAGCCACAAATGTTTGTGTTGTGTCAGGGCTGTTTATATTTAGATCGTATATAATGATAGTCACTTTTATGTATAATTGCAGAATTAGAAGCCCTCTAAAATATCCAAAGTTTGCATCCTGATCCAATGTAAAAGATTCCCACGACTAAAACGTTAGGCATAGAGATAGTGCTAATTAAATATTCATCGACCATCAGCACTGTTTACACTCATTGGACTTTCCCTCAGTTGAGGTTTTCCCTGAGGATCACGTGACAGTTGACACGCCCAAGAGCTGGGTTGTCCCGTGTGGCTATGATACACCACACAGCGTATAGTGCCCAAGCACTTTTGCACAACAGTGTTGAAAACAAGACCAATGTCCCAACACAAATTTTTATGAGAGACCACATTCATTCAATCGGTATCCGAATCTAAATAAGTACACCTCATTCAGTGTTTATTTATTTGGCGCGATGAAAACTTATAGACTTTGTTAGCGCACCCCAACTCATAAATCTAATTCAGCAAGTGCGATTGCCTACCCTATCAAAAAGCCGACATTTTACACCACACTAATTTTGAATCAGCTCTTGAAACAAATATAAGCAAGTTACGTAAGTTTGACGCCTTTGTGCTTCATTATCTTTCGGACCTTTTTTTTGCACGTACAGGATATTGTTGGCTCGGGCCAAGTCCAAATCTCAAGCGCATGGTTTATGGTTTACTGACTTTTACTCCCCACCAACAGTCACAAATTAATCCCAGAAAAAAAGTACATCTACTGACCCACTTATTCCTTTACCAAGTTTATTTTACCGCGCATGACAATAAGGAACGATCAAAAATTAAAGAATCAATCTTACCAACAACGTCGACAGACCACGCTGGGAATGTCCACTTTGCACCTACATGTTCCACAAACTTCCGATCGATATTGCTTCCCCCAGTCACAAACGTCCCGTGCCCTCAAAGATCTTGGCCAAGCCACATTATTATTTCGCAGTCTAAAATTGTGTGAACCAACGCCGTTGAACGGCCACTGCCGGCCTGTACAGAAAGTTCTCTCTCAGACTTCAGTCAGTTCAGAACGCCTTCTGATCCCCTTCAATTCAGGTGAATAAAAAACACAATCGACAGAAATCAAATCTTTCATTTTTTTTGTGGTATTTTTTCTGTAGTACATCTCTTTTCAGATAGTATTTACCATACAAATTACAATCAGTCATGATGGCGGGAGCGGACCATGCAACGTGTATTACCAACTACCTCGCCCCATGCTATTTAAATGGATCCACCAAAACAATCAAAGTAACCCATAGCTTCCACCTTCACATGCGTAATTGCACGTAACAAAAATAAACAACGGTAATTAAGTCAGGAATTTATTTGTAAAAATCAGTTTAGAAATGACGAAACATAGATTGAAATCGAAATAAAAACTCATTTAGGAAAGGACTAATGTAATTTGGAAATCGAAATAAATATGTGTTTTTATTGCGCGAAAAAACTACGTCATTTTAGCTTGATAAAGCTGTACAAAATGACCCCCCTGCACACCGGCGAACCCGAACGGATGGCCCAAGCTGTGTTGATATTGACACAAAACAATAATGTTTTAGACTCAGTTAGAATATTTCGCCGGGGTTTCCATAATTACCCCACTCCAAATTTTGAATTTGCAAGTTTTTGATCAGATTAATCCTCAGGGGGTGACGTGATACCTGTGGTTCACCTGAGCGGAAAATAAAGTCATGAAAGATCAGTATAGTTGAAGGCTTCAGACTGGCTTGGGGAACTCTCCAAGGACCGTTCCTAATCATTTGAGTGCTGAAATGGAACCCACGCCGCCATTTCGGGGAATTCATTTATTTATATTTATTTCGCGCCTAAAGGGGATTAGCATGCGAAATGGCGAGAGAACGAAAAAATGTGAAATGCTTTGTTTCAACTTCTAACATCAGAGGATACCCAGTGTCGTACAACTTCCATCATAACTGTCGAATGTAGAAAAAAACCAACACAAAAAAGTGAAAAAAAACGAAAGATCGTTCAGGAAATTGTCACCTACCGTTCCCTGCAAATAGGACATACAGCGACGGCGTTTAAAATCTGCACTAACAGCTGATGGTGGTTTACTCCAGTACATAATAAACCAAAAGATCAATAATGTTGTGTTGAGGTCAAAACTATATCTGACATTGTGCACACATATCCACGGAAAATCTGTGATATTCACCGGGACAGTCTTTTGATCTCAAGTCTGAATTTGATACAGCAAGTAGAGAAAATTACAGAATCAGATAAAAAAGTACTGCATTGTTTAAGCACGGATTCAAGCAACCACTTGCAGGTATGTTCGCATATCCAGGCCATTAACAAAAATATAAACAGATAATTTTGATGGATTTTTTCGATTTTCGGTATTCGCAAATCGCTGCTATTGTTTTTAGACCTTTAATTTGGGAGAAAAAAACGAATGTACTTCCAATTTATTATCCTTTTATTTTTTATTTTTCTTCTCTCTCATTTAATTTTTCTGTCTCCCCCCTCATTCCGCGAGGATTGCAAGATTCCCGGGAAGGAGCTTACCATATTCCCCATTTTTCCCACATGTTTTCCCGCACCTGCTCGCAGTGTTTGCGACAATGTTATAGGAATTAGGCCTACTTCAGTGGTGTATTGTCAGTGATGTTACGTAGTCATTTTTGCTTTTTGTGTGGCATCGGGTAAGCCCGTTCCGATTATAATTTATAGGCGTAAAATTAGCAACGCTAATTTTAATCTTGGATTTCTAATAAAGAATGAACAACGCAACATTGCTACTGAAGATTTTCTACTTACTATACATGCAATTAATATTTTGTATGGTACAATCAGAAAAGTGATTTTAGCTAGGATGGACAGGCAGTATGAAATGCAAAAACAAATGTTTGAAAATTGTAGTACACCTTCATCGGAAAAGATCTTTAGTCAGCGTTAGTACTATCAGTATATTGCATGTCCAGAACGTTCCGTAAGGGCTACGATGATACAAAGGAGCGGGGGGGCCGGGTGGGACCGGGGGGTGACATGTGGTGATCTCTGGGACATTGGTGACCCTCATGTGACCTTTGACCTCATGTCCGTCAAAATGGTAACCCTTTCCGCAAAAGCTTGTGTACAGTTATCTGGAGTTCCCATAAGGTGTATAATGAAGTAACTTGTTCAGAAGGAAGCAGACTTTTAAAGAGTTCCACCTGCGTCGACGTTGGCATATTTCGGTGACGATTACATATGACAACAGGAGCTAATTAATATGCAAAAATTCTGCGTACCCACTATACATTTTTGAAAACAGTGTCTTTAGATAGCAAAATTTTCACTGCATGCAAAGCCCATTATGGGGCGCAGCTTTTTACATTTTGATCAAAAATTTGTGTACCTGCAGCTTAGGAATGCAAATGAGCTAAGTAAAAGATGCATAATTGCTGTATCGCTTTAAACAATACCTCGGATATGCAAAAATTCCTTTACTATATGAAACACGGACAATGACCTCATCCTGTGTGATGAATTCATAATGGGAGGGAGAAGCTGTGAGTGTTAGGGTAGGAGGAAGGCTGGGGGGTTGGGGAGGAGGAAAGGGGTGGGTGTGGGGAGGGGGAAAAAGAGGGTGGGGGTTAGGAGGAAGTTTGGGGGGGGGGAAGGTGGGTGTTGGGAGGTGAGTGCGTTGGGAGTGGTAGGTGAGGGGTCCCTGTGGGGTTGCATCGGGGAGGGGAAAAAGAAAAAATGGTAAGGTGCTGGGCAGGGGGAGCGTGCGTGCTAGTATAGTTGGGGGGGTTAATCGGGGAGGGGGTAAGGTGATCTTTGTTGACCTCGTCACCTTGGTGCATCATTGGGGAGGGGTCGGGTGCATCAGGTAGTGGATGGGTGGGGTGAATGAAGTATGTGACTTTGGATGACCTCAGTGACTTTGGTGACATCATGTGACTTTGGTGACCCCCTGTGACTTTGGTGACCCCAAGTGACACTTGGTGACCCATGTGCCCTTGGTGACCCATTGGACCTTGTGACCCATGCGACCTTGTGACCCCAGGGACTGGTGGTGTATCACAGGTGACCTTGGGTGACCCCAGGTGACTTGGGTGACCTCAAGTGACCCTGGGGATCTCATGTGACCTCGGGTGATCCATGTGACCTCGGTGATCCAATGTGACCTCGGTGACAAGGGTCACCTCAGTGACCCAGTTCATGGGGGAAGGGAGAGGAAGGGGTGGGGTGTTGTGGGAAAGGGTGGGGAGGGGACTGGAAGTGAAGGGGGGTGTTTTATAGGGGGACAGGGGGGGGTTTGGGGGAAGGTTTTGAGGGTGTGTTGGGATTTGGTGGCTGAGTGCGTGCGTGGGTAGGGGTTGAGTGCATCGGTGAGGGTGGGGGTGCTGTAGATTGAGGGGTCGGGTGCGCGGTGAGGGGTCGAGCGCGGGATCGGGGAAGGGGAAGGGTAAGAGGCATTGGGGAGGGGGGCCTGGTAAGATGTTGGGGAGGGGCGTGGGTAGATAGTTGGGAGGGGTGCATGGTAGATAGTTGGGGGGTTGCATAGGGCGAGGGGAGGTGATCTTGTGACCTCATGTGACCCTTGGTTAACCTCAGGTCACCTGCGTGCCCATTCATTGGGGAGGGTCGGGTGCATCAGGCCGGAGCGGGGAGGGATGCATCAGGTAGCAATGGTTTGGATTGAACCTCTGTGGACCATGGTGGCCTAAGGTGACCCTTAGTGAACCCATTTGACCTTGGTGGACCCCATGTGACCTGTGATTGCCAGTGACCTGGTGACCCCATGTGGACCTTGGTGACCCATTGACCTTGGTGACCCCATGTGACTGGTGAACCCATGTGATCTTTGGGAACCATGGTGACCTTGGTGACCCCAGGTGGACCTGGTGACCCCAATGTGACCTGGGGACCCATGTGACTTCGGTGCCCCTTTGACCTCGTGCACCATGAACTCAGTTGATTCCATGAACCTCAGTGACCCCATTGTAGGGGAAGGCTTGGGGTGTTGGGAGGAGAAGGTGAGTGATGGGGGGGAAAGGGTGGGTGTTGGGAGGGGGGAAGGGTGGGGAGGGATGGGGAAGTGCAAGGGTGGAGTCGATTAGGGGGAAAGGGTGGGTTTGGGGGAAGGTTAGGGAGTTGGGAGGTGGTGGCGTGGGAGAGGCCGTCGGGAGGGAGGGGTTGCGGTGCTTCGGTTGAGAGGTCAGGGGTGGGTTGCATCGGGGAGGGGGGGAAGGGCAAGGTGCCATTGGGGGGGACAGGGTGAGGTAAGAGTTGTGAACTTATGTGACCTTGTGACCTCAATGTCACCTTTGGATTTTGGCCAGTTACATTGGGGGAGGGGGGGTCTGGTGCATAAGGCAGGAGCGGGGAGGGAAGAATTGGTTTAGAGCAAAAAAAATTAACTTTATAATAAAGCATTAATAGGCACTGTGCATCAGTGGCTCTGGTTCACAAGGCGTTCTGATATCTATCACACAAGAAACAGCCAAATAATATAATAGACCAACGAAAAAAAATGTTTTCCGGATCAAGCAGTCAGAACTACAGGGCCAATCTTTGTGAACTCCCTAAATGATGATGTTAAAAAAGCACACTCACAAAACTATTTCGAACAAAAATGCAAAACTGCTTATTTCTTCTATAATTGATTGCTTGGTTGCCACGTTGTATTGTGTGTGATAGTTTTTTTTGATCTTTCCCATAGAACTAAATGTTTCGCTGCTTTTTATTAGCAAAAAACACCAATCAACAAAAACAAATATTTTCTAAATTTTTAAATCTAAGAAAATCACAAAAAGCAAGAATAACAAAGAAAAATAAAAACAGAAAAAAAAAAAAAACGATCACTTGCAGCAAAAGAAGTTAACACAATACAATAATATTAAAAGTATAAAATCAGAAGGACACAAACAAATAAATAGAAACCACTTTGTCCCAATATGCAACATGAGAGGGAGAATTAAAAATCAAAAGACCACTTTATTAACCCCTGGCTTGAAAAGCAGAAGGGGGATTATGTTATCAGTCAAGGCGTCGGCGTCGGTGTCGGCGTCGACGTCGGCGGCGTCCAACACACTCTTGTAACGCGATAACATGAGACCAAAAGGGTATGGTGAGGTGCGTGGTGGGTGGAGCGGATGCCATGGCCAGTCATCTGATTAGATTGGGCGCTGGCATATGTATTAGGTACCTAATTTGCAACATATGAGTTAATTTGGGGTATTTTTCCCCACAAAAGCTTGTGAACAAAACTATCTGAAGATCCATAATGTCCGATTTGATTGAAACACTCTTGATGGAGGGGTTGGGAATCATGTACTCTCGACGATTGATTAGGTTAAGGTGGGTTTTCCGGTGGGTAAAGGGGGGTTGTCGGGTTAAGGGGGGGTGTCCAGCGTTAAGGGGGTTGTGGTTTAAGGGGGATTGTTGGGTTTAAGGAGGGTTGTCTGGGTTTAACGGGGGTTGTCCGGGTTAAGGGGGGTTGTCGGGCCTTAAGGGGGGTTGTCCAGCTTAAGGGGGGTTGTTGGGTTAGTTTAAGGGGTTGCATGGGTTTAAGGGGGGGGGTTGGCTGGGCTTAAGGGGGCTTGTTGTGGTAAGGTGGGTGCACGGTTTAATGGGGGTGTCCATGTTTTAAGGGGGGGTTGTCTGGGTTTAAGGGGGGGTGTCCAGCTTTAAGGGGGTGGTTGGGTTTTTACGGGGGTTGGGGGTTAAGGAGGGTTGTCTGGGTTTAAAAGGGGTTGTCCGGGTTTAAGGGGGGGTGTCCGGTTAAGCGGGGTGGTCCAGCTTTAAGGGGGGTTGTTGGGGTAAGAGGATTGTTGGGTTTAAGGGGGGTTGTCTGGGCTTAAGGGGGCTTGTTTGTGGGTTAAGGTGGGTTGCACGAGTATAAGGGGGTGTCCATTTTTAAGGGGGGTTGTCTGGGTTTAAGGGGGGTGTCAGCTTTAAGGGGGGTTGTGGGTTTTTTAAGTGGCGATGTTGAGGGTTTAAGGTGGGTTGTCTGGGTTTAAGGGGGGTGTCAGGGTTTAGGGGAGGTTGTCTCGGGATTAAGGGGCTTATGTGGTTTAAGGGGGTTGCACGGTGTAAGGGGGTGTCCAGGTACCTAAGGGGGGGTGTCCGGCGTTAAGGGGGGGTTGTTCAGCTGTATGGGGGTTGTTGGGTTTAAGGGGGATTGTTGGGTTTAAGGTGGTTGTCCGGGTTAAGGTGGGTTGTCCGGGTTAAAGGGGTTTGTCCGGGTTGGTTAAGGGGGGTGGTGGGAACTAAGGGGGCTTGTGATTGGGGTTTAAGTGGGTTGTCCGGGTTTTTAAAGGGGGGCGTGTCCGGGTTTTTAAGGGGGGGTGGTCGGGGCTTTAAGGGGGGTTGTGTGTGGTGTAAGGTGGGTGCAAAAGTTTAAGGGGGGTTGTCCCCAGGTTTTAAGGGGGGTGTGGGTTGTAAGGGATTTTGGGTTTAAGGGGGGTTTTTTGGGTTTAAGGGTTTGCCATAATATGCGTATACATGCGCAGGACGTGCACAGATGCACGCGCATGCACGTATGCGTGCATGTGCTTAGCATTGCGCAGACGTTCCACATGGGTTGTCCGGGTTTAAGGGGGGTGTCGGGCGTTCAAGGGGGATTGTTGGGGTTTTAAGGTGGGTTGTCCGGGTTTAAAGGGAGTGTCCGGGTTTAAGGGGGGTTGTCTGGGCTTAAGGGGGCTGTTGTGGTTTAAGGTGGGTTGAACAAGTTTAAGGGGGGATTGCCCAGGTTTAAGGTGGGTGGTTGGGGTTGTAAGGGATTTTTGGTTTAAGGGGGGTATTTGCAGCGAGCTGATTTGATTATTTAAAAATTGAACGGCCCGCCAGGGGGATTTAGCGGTCGAGAACCGCGACGTGTATTTTTAAAATGTTGCATAGTTCCCTCGTTTTGGCAATTAAGTATTCCATTTTTCCTGTTAATCACTCAAAAAAGACTTCTCTTAAAGGCACAACAAAATTTGCGGATTTAACCATCTGGAACTTACATTTATAAAGTAAAAAATTTAAGCAGCATGAAAAATAAAAAAGACAGAAAGAGTCATTAGGAATTCCAAACATGTATTTCAAAGTGCTTAAAATCATAGTTGGCATGAAGCTTGTCATTAATAACTTTCTGGAGGGAATTCCAAATGGGACGAACTAAACACACTCGCAGAAGATATGAAGTGTTTTCAGGCGTTTTGTTACAAAATGTACACAGGAGGGGAGTCCCTTCTCCAATTTTAAATAAAAACTCATGAAAAAGCAATAGCACGATGAAAAAATTTAAAATAAAACGATCTTAAGTGAGTTTCAATAGTACATTTAAAATTACGAAAGTGAATCGCTTCCCACTCAAAAACAGTATCTCATGATCTTCCCAACATCACGGAAAATATTTTCCAAAAGTAAGAGCCTTCTCAGGGGAGATACGTCCA
>JAMKCH010062499.1:0-28164 GCA_023653785.1 Ophioderma brevispina
CGGTATCTAGGTACCACTTTGGCGCATTTTTAAATTCAAATGACAAATCCACATAGGAATTTTCCCCCTCCAGCGATAATTTGCTTCCGACTTCTGTTGCAAAGAGGGTTATCTTGAGTGAAACTTAAAGCTAATCCTGTTTAATGAAAATTGGTATTTTTCAACTTCTATAGTACCTTTAATCTTGCTCCTAAAATTTTGTCATGTCAGACGTCCCAGGAAACCACAACTTCCAGCACTGTCCCTTCCCCCCCCCCCCCCAAAAAAAAGTTTCTAAGACAGAAAAACCAACTGCTGGGTTAGTAACTATTATTGAATTTTATTAAAAATATAATTCACAGATGAAATAGATGACCGGCACTCACTACTTGCTTTTTAAAAATATTAAATTTGTGATCGTTATTTTCTTCAAAGGAAATATCATCCGCCAATTTTCATGCAAACAGTCGCATTCTGTTAAGACTTACAACTGGTATATTTTGAGACTTTCAATTGAATGGTTTGAGACTTACAATGGTATGTTTTGGTAGAATCCTACTGTGAATGAAAAGCCTCCTCAGTCCTTGTGTCAGAAGCGAGCAATGCAAATCATCACCTGAAACTGCTAGAACAGTTCTGGAAGAGACCGAAAAACAAGAGGGAAGAGTGCAGAGCGTCCCACAATGCATTGCGTCCATGGAGGTTTTTGTACAGTACTGATTTGGATCGTTAGTGACGAAAGGCAAATTGATAGTACTGATCACAAACTTGCATTTTAAGAGCATTTCATCTCTAACGATCCCCATGGCACCTGTAACAAAAGCTTCCAATGGAAGCAATTCATTATGGGAAGCTACTGATTATCGTTCTTACAGAAAAACAGAACAATTAGATAATTTATCAACATTTTAACAAAATCGTATGCCTATTCCCCATAATGCATATGTCCCGTCTGCTGTGCGGTTTGCAAATAGGTATTAAAAATAGAATCTTTGACTCTGGATTTTGACCTTTGATTCGGGATGACCATTTAAAGGGGGATGGCCCGAGTTAAGGTATATGAAGTTTTCATCTTGATAGATTGGCTCACGCCCAAAAAACCCCCCCTGTAAAGTTTCGCGCCGATATTCAATCGTTTTCATATTAGAGGAGAAAACGTTTGATTTCGTAAGCCCCATAGTAGGTACTGTGTAATAATATTGGGTCGACCAATTGGGGTACATTTTCGCTCATTAACTTCCAAACAAACATCCTTTGGGCCTACGATTTCACAGGTAAATGAGAAAAATAGTAGCTTCTTCTGATACCACATGTTGACCACTTCCGGTAAAATCTGGGCGTTCTGGGGACGAGGCTATTAGCGAGCGTGCCATGGACCTTTATTTTCCATGTGCGCCAGATCACAAAGGCCGATTTTAAATGCCCTTTCCAATGAGGAAGAAACTTTTGTTGCAACCCATGCATAATTCAAGACAATGCTCTACTTGAAAAACAAGACCAAAATTAAGACAAAATAAAACAGTCAAGACACGTTTACCAACTGTGTATAATTGGTCCACGAGATAGCTTGGTTACTTGTCAATAGACCCAACAGAATTTTCCTCTTTAGCTCTATTCACTGCATGCTTAACGTTGAGACAAGTACTTAGGATGTTTGCAGTGGTGGTTGACAAAGGCAATTCAAAGGCCACATTCACTTACAGTAATGAAAATTATTTGTGATCTTTGGAATTTTTGCAGTCCAGGCCTACAGTATGACGATCGACATTGATCGTTCATACAGAAATAGCGCTCATCAGCTCAGTAAACCCTACCGGACCCGGGTCGTTTTGCCGACCAACGGCCCAAAAGCAACGAGGTGCAATCTATTTTTATTTTTCATGCCCAGATCACGAGAAACAATTTTGCGTTTCATTCATTGCATCTCGGCCGTTTTTACCAGCACAGGAATAATTAGCGAAAGTCCGTTTAACCGGGCCATATGCAACGAAGAACATCCCCCCGCGTATTTTCCCGTAATACGGCCCAGATGCAACGAGGAACCTCGCGGCCATTTTTCCCGGAAGACGGCCGATTGCAACGAGGACATCGCGCATTTCCGGAAAGAAATCCCAGATGCAACGAGAACATCTCGTGCGAATGCAATGAGACCAGGGATCCTAAATAAATAAATAAATAATGGATGCGTACTGCACACTGACTGCTTATCTATCGTAGCGTCTCGTTCGCCAGTCGTTCGTGTGCGCTATTACGCTACGGTCATAGTTCGTGCGTGGCGCCTAATTTACGCTACGTCATGCCGTCTCCCGGTTTTTAACGTCATGACTGCGTTTAATATGCATAATTAAAGAAATAGCTTATCGAAATGGTGGCGCTATCACCCATCGATATCGAAATTGTCTATGGCATTTGTACACGATTTCACCTCCTGAATGCAAAGCAATGCTCCTTCTGCGGGCAAAACCGTCCGAAATGCAGTGAAAAGCATCGCATCATTTTCCCGGTAATTGCTCCCAGGTGCCACAGGAATCGAAACAGCGCGTCATTTTCCTGTAAGACCAGCCCAGACCACAAGGAACATTCGCGTCATTTTCGTACAGACTCCCAGATGCAACAGGAACATCGCGTCATTTTCCGTAAGACGGCCCAGATGCATGAGGTGCAATGAGAGTCATTTGCGGCTACAAAAAAATATTTGTTGACGGGCTGAGATTGCCCCGAGAAACATTTTCCTCCGACCGGTACCACCGCATGATCCAGGAACCACGTTTTCGTTGCACCGCATTGCGTCTGGGCGCGTTAGGGTTAATCAAAAGACCTTAATAAGTTGAAACTTACTTGATAAGACCATAGTATATGGAGTACTTATCTGCAGTATGTCAATTGCACATATGTGTTTAAATATTTCTGACCCAGAGGCTAGCTTATCCTAGGTGATTGTAGGTAACCTTAAATCGCTACTGTGTGGCTGCGCTATTTTCTAAAGACTGTCGAGCATAGTAAATTTTTGAAATTTAAATGCAATCTTAAAAAATAAATGGTTTTTTTTTTTTTTTTTTTTTTTTTAAAATTTTACTTGTTGATGTACATAAATGCTTACAATAAAACATCCACATGCGAAGTTACAAAGCAAAATATCATTCCCAAAATTGGACCATAATATACAACTCTAGCAGAAAATTTGGCAAAGATTCTTGATGAATGGGTTAGAAATGCATTATTTTCAATATAATAACATATTTTTCCATACATACATAACTTTCCCGGCAAATCAAGTTCTTAAACATCATTGCAAATGAATATTTTGCACTGCTTCGAAATCTGTGCAGTTAACAAAGGAGCCACACGGGTGAAAAATAAGCACCTATTTTTGCATCTTTATGACTTTTCCCATAATCTCATAAATATTACTTACAAATTAAATTTGATTTGATCAGTCCTAGGTCAGTCTATCTAGTACCTAAAAATAATGTATAAAAATATTAGCTTTCAGCCTGGGTTTCAGTTTTTATGTACTTACCCTATAGTAGACTCATTACCAGCCCTATATTTAATAATATAGGACTGGGAAAAGGCCATAGACGTCTGGGGAATTGTAGCTTCGGAAGAAAAAAATCCAAATGATCAATTGTTTGGGACCTGTTCATCCTTATGGTTTGTAAAGTTTATTAGAACCACCTCGATGAAGCCAAATCAAGAATCCCATGTTTAACATGCGATTCTTATTACAAAAACAGTAATTGGCCCTATAAATAAACCCACAATTTACCACGAGCACTCTAAATGCTCACCATGTTCTATCACCAACCTTACTGTACAAAGATCCAAGCACTGGAGAGCTATTTTCAGTCCATGAGACAAATTTTTGCAAAGTAGAGCAACACAGTTTTATCATAACTTGCAATATTTGACCTCCATACTGAATTAACCATCATTTTAATGGAAAAATTCATCTTTCCTTTCGTGTCATTTGTTTTTTGAAAAATTTGTAGTTTACAAATCTTTCTCATGGCTGAACATGTCATTTTTTAAAAGGGTCAAAAATGCCAGCGAAACATCAAAATGTTGGCAGAATTCTGCACCTTCCCGGCTTTGGAAGGTTGACAAATTCGCTCCGGGGAGATAAATCACTTCGTTTTTTCCGATCAAAAACACAAAATGACGTTTTACAGGCAGACATTAGCAAGAGAAACAACTCACCATCACTGCGTGATAGAATAGTACATTTTTTAACTTAAGGAGGCCGTGTTTTAAAAGGTGCAACGAGAGATTTCAAATAATAGTGTCCCCCAAAAATGTGAAAATTCTGATTTTTGGACATTGTTGTGTAAAGGCTTTATATCACAAATAATCCCATCGTAAGGATTAGCTTATACTCTGTGTTCTTTGGTATAAAAAAAAAAATACGAAATTCCGCCTGTGTTTTCTATGGAAATATGGCCATGCGTTTCAAGGTGGGGCCAGTTTCCGTGTCCTAGTGTGTCAATTTTGTGTAAAATCAGGAAGTGTGTGAAGCTCTCGCTCTCTTCAGGACCCCACCGCCCCCTCCAAAGTACACTTTATTTGAAGCTTACTAATCAAGATTCCGAAAGTTTTTCCGATGAAATATAAGATTTATTCCTAGGGAGATTAGCAACTCCTAATGTTCAAATATGGATGAAAAGATGTATTTTAAACCCACCTGAATTCAAAAGCTGTGGCTGCCTTTTATGTAATTGCAGATTTTGGTATCCTCTAAGTACAAGCTTTCCATGGATATAACTTTCTAGGTCATGCTGCAGCAAAACAGTTTTGTGCAAGGTTTCTAAAATGCCAATTGTGTGAGGCCATCGGTTATGCCTAATGCAATTTGAGCCTAAAACAACAATTAATACGTCTATAATAATTCTGATTTAAATTTGTGTGTTGTAAGATAAGTTTTATAATCTCTCTAAAGAGATGGAATTGTGCGCACATGACCCGTGCGGCAGGTTCATTTTCATGAAACGCTGCTCCTGCTCCTCCCCACTTCTAATTTTTTTGTAATTAAAAAGCAATTGGTGGAATTATTAAATATTTTAAGAAACCTATATCACTTTTCCATCTTGTTGCCCTGCACGCCTGCTTTAATTTAATACCATTTTAATAACTATGTGGCTTGGAATATTTTTTAAATCACTTTTGTGGATACAAAAATATTGCGCACATGGTGACAACTCCACTATTTTACCACGGCCCAGTTTTAAACACAGGCCACATAGCACAAACAAAACCGCTCCGTTGTTTTCCTCCTCCTGGTTTAATTAATGCGCATGCGTACTGATGCTTGAGTGAATTCCATTTTATTAGATGCCCGGTATGCGTCGGCGATTCAACCGGCAACACGCCGAAACCTGAAGTTTTCAAATACCTTTTCGGTGAAATAATCTTACAGAAATGTCAGAACGATGTCAAAAACAAAACCAATTGCAGGCTGCCATGACGAAATTAACGGTAAAGTGTGGAATTTTTGATCCTAACAATGCACTAATTTGCCGCTGCCAGGCATTCACCTCCATCTAAAATAGACAGCTTTGAAAAAAATTTAATACATGCAGGGGGTGCAGGCAAGAAATAACGTAATGAAAAAATCAAGTTAGCCTTTAGAAGTTATTTCCCTCAAATTAGAAATCCCCCTACGTTTTTGGTAGTATGCGTACGGTATACAATAACTTGGCAAAACCTTTCCTATTTCGTCATCCCAATCTGCCAATCTCGCTGTGTTTTCCAACAAGACTTACAGGCGTAAGATAATAGACTAGAGAAAAGTGATGAGAAGCTTGTTACGTAATTATCTTGAGGTTGCATCCGAATCCGCCCACACGTGTGAAAGCTATAGGCATATTGTAACAATGGGGGTCAATTATGTCGACTGCAATTCTATATAAAAGACGACAATTCAAAACTGATCAAAGGGTGGAGATATACTTCTAACTAATTCATTTTTCCCCTTTAATCTTCGTTTTAAATCTTTGTTGCATGTTGAACAATGGCATAAACTTCTGGCACCATAAGGTCCTTCAGAGTTATTTTGAGATCTAGGTCGGCGCTGTTATTTGGGTTGGGCGAAAGGAGGTCACGGATCAGACACGATCCCTCTGCCAGAAGGCGAAGTTCATTATTTTACACATAATCACGGTCTATTGCCGGTTGCAATGCGAATACAAACACGTCACTGACGTCAATGTAGAACACTGCTTTTAGAGTCGTGACAGTAAAACCACCGGGTTTGGCCGCCATTTTTTTGTTTTTTTTTAACATTGGAGACATGACAAGGTCGCATTAAAAAAAATTGCGCCGATTTCTTCTTTGGCAGTAAGGGATGCTTCATAAAGGAGGTGCCACTGTGGTTATGGAGCTGTAAGCAACCTTAACCATGAGGTAAGTTAGGAATAATATTCGTATTGTAGCGGTTGTCCCCAGTCAATTCCACCACTAGTCCCTTGGCCTTGTTTCCAATGTTTTCAGTGGTGAACGCCGCAAGCTGGGCACAATCCCAGGGGCCACCCACGGAATGGCTGTCACATTCATCCGATGTAGTTATGAGGACTCAAGGGGGGATTATTTAGGGCATGTCACATCCAATTATTACGCATTTCAAAGTCATTCCATACAGGTCTACCATGAAACACTCATAACAATATTAGGAAACTAAATGAGTACAATTTTTATTTCGTGTAAACAATATATGAAATATTATATTATTTTCAAACAGTATTTCAACATTGCTACGCGCATGATGGCCGTGGCGGTATGACGGGGAAAATACAATCTGAAATTTTTCCTTGGAAAAAAACACAGTGAATATTTCAAAGCCGACCTCTAAAACAAAAACGGCCCGACTCTAAAAATTGCAATACTGCTATCACGTAGTACATGTGTCCTGTAGTTTACACCGATCTAATTAGTGTTCATTTTCGTACCTAATTCGAAATTTAATTACAAGAAGATCCCCGTATCAGGTTTTAAGATGTCAAAAGTTCATAAAGTCATGGGGAAGCATAGATTTTTCACACCAAAAAATGCAACGGAGTTGCCGTTTTCGTTTGTTTTTGCGAGGACACTACGGTAACATGATGGAAAATTTGTATTCATCTAACTGCGCATGGGTAAAACATTGACCTGTGGATTCATTCATAAACAACGTCTGTGCGCATGATGATCATCAAGCAAACTTCTGGTTCCCCGACCGGTCACCGCGTCAGTGACGTCATTAATTAGTGAGGCACTTCAGTATAGCCTAATCCAAATTTTCTAACAGCAAGTGTTTTGTGATAAGCATATACAATCACCTTTTGTTTTCATGTTAGTTCTTCCTGTAACCAAATAAAAGGTGGGAATCTATTGAGCATCTAATCTATAGAAAATACTACTTATCCACAAAAATAAGATGACTTGAAATCTCTCCTCGTTGCAACAGCAACCTTTATTAAACTTTTTAATGCAACCTGGTAGCGTACATCAGGCACCCGCCGAGTGTGGCGTCCTTACATCATTCACGGTGAAAATTGGCAGAGGACGACAAGAAATCCGTTAAGAAACAGCCGGCAGCCTATTTCGAAAATTCAAGAGTGGTGTTCACCTTTGCGATATTTCATTGAAATTTTGTTAGTATTATATTAAAAACTGCTTTAATAGTAGTGTAACATTATTCTACACAGACAGACTTGCACATGGTCGATCCCAAGGTTTTCTATTCAAATCAAAATCGGAAGGGTTAAAGGGACGGCGATTCTGTGTCGAAGACGATAGGCCTAAAAAGTACTAGACTTGCATTGAATCCCCAGTTTGTTATTTCTCGAATGTGGTGAAATTAACGTCCGAGACGAATGGTATCGAATGGTTATTCCAATAGAGGTAACATTTTACAAAACCATTAGATGTTCATGAGCTGCTGTTCAAAAGCAATCCTAACTGGTCCATCAAAACGTTTTTTTTGGTTGTCTTCCTGTCGATGTGCTGTACGGTTGTTTTTATAAACTGGACGTCGGGTGCTTTAACTCGTGTGAAATTTCTGGAAACCGGATGTTCACACGGAGCGACCGCAGCCGCCTGGCCCGGGTTGGGCGAACGTGAAGTTTTGGGTTCATGAATCACGTGCTGGCACAAGTGATCACGATGTCGATTGAAACAGGGATCCTAATAATTGTGATAGGAAACGCGATCAAGAGAATGGATGCGTACTGCACACTGATTTGCATGAATATGTAGCTTATAGTTCGCGCCGTGCGTGGCGCATTACGTACGATCATCCCCCGTTTACGTTGAAGACTTTAAGGCATAATTAATGTACTTATCGAAAGTGGGTTGCGCTATCACCATCGATATCGACATTGTCATATGGGCATTTGTACACAGTGTCACCCGCCCTGGGATGAACCAAAATATACGTCATCTGATATATGAGCTATTATATTATGAATCATTCACCGATATTAGGCTACAACTGATTTTTCTAAAGCCGGAAGAAAAATGTTTAAGTTTGCCTCATTGGCGTAACAGGTTTGACCAAAGTCATGAGTTGTTTATAGGCCTAGAGGCTATTATAAATTTATAAAAATGGTGTGTGGTTGTGGTGTCACATTACATTTATGCGTGGGTGTGTATGTATGTGGGTATGTATATGTGTATATGTGTGGGGTGTGTGTGTGTGTAATTAATCAATAAATATAGGAGGCCTAAAAGCACTTGTGTATGTTTATTTCCCCATCAAAAACTGAGAACTGACTATTTTAATATGAGGGCCGTAATCCCTTTCCCGCAAAAACTGTCATGTACTATAAATTCGAGAGAACTTCCGAAAAAGAAACACTACTTCACTACTTTTCCCCCAACCCCTTTCAGACCCCTGCCCTAGGCTAACCCGCCTTTTCACTGCGGTGGTAGTCCCCGTGTACTTCAGCTTTGGCTGCCGTTGGCCGCAGAAAACCTGACCCTATCTCAACCACATCTTGGGTTACCACGCACCTATTGTTCATTTGATTTTTGTGCTGTTGTATAAAATATAAAATGTAGCTGTAGTCTAAGCTGATAAAAGTGACGTATATCGAAGGAAAATTGGGCGACAATACCCATTTAATTCAACATGCTTGGTGGTGGACAAGGCAAGAAGAAGAATCTTGATCACTCCCTTCGGCCCCTCGCATAAATTGTGGCGCGTGAAAACATTTGGGGGCCGAGGGGCGTGATCAAGATTAATCTTAATGCGTGGACAGGTATTCCACTTGCTTGCGCAATTGCTCACATTTGCATTTACAGCTACCTGGTTTCCTTGGCGACATGTGTCTTCACCACCAGGTTCACATTATTTGTGCGTTGTTGTGCTTCTATAGACGCCGCTATTCCAAAGGTGACGCACTGTAAAAGGGTCGGGTATGCTAGGGGATTAAAATTGTTGCGGAATACGTAAATGTTCGAATGGATAGTATACGTACAAACGCATCAGGTAAAGTGTCTCACGTCATAACAACACTGTGCTCTAACAAACTCGACGATGAGTTAATAGGCTAACGGCACAATTTACTTCACAATATAGTGTCTCATTTTCACCCACAAATATATGTCCCTTTCCCATTCAAATACTGTATCAAATCTGTGAAAATAACTATATTTTTAAATTTGTGACTGTATTTACGTCTTTCTTTAGTTCACTAACTCTCTCACCATCCAAAAGGGTCATCCAAGATGCCCACTCTTTCTTTTGGAGTCTAAGGGTCTCAGTTAAGGTGGCGTGAGTCTGAATTCAAAGGACCTGTTTTTTGCCGTATCTTCTTACTTGTTGTTCCAACATATATATGTACATATTTGAGAAGGAAATGACTCAAGGCATCCAAATACATGTATTACAATATTTGTCCCCCAAAATACGTCGTTTTTTGAGAAAATCATAAAAAAGGAGATTTTCACTCATTTTTTTTGGTTCCCTATAAAAAAATATAGAAATGTTATAAACATGTGCCTTGTTCGTTTTTGTATTCCAGAGTAATAGTTTAGGGTTCGGTATTTCCCCTTTTTTTCAATTCTGACTATTTATCAATATTGCCAAAAAAAGCAAAAACGCGTG
Source organism: Ophioderma brevispina (assembly GCA_023653785.1). Taxonomy (NCBI): domain Eukaryota; kingdom Metazoa; phylum Echinodermata; class Ophiuroidea; order Amphilepidida; family Ophiodermatidae; genus Ophioderma; species Ophioderma brevispina. The sequence continues at coordinate 10,061 of JAMKCH010062499.1, forward strand.
TTTCAATTTGGAAACAACGCCAAAATTGTTCCAAGGTTGACATAAACTCACGATTTTTAACCAAAAATGAAAAACTAAAAAAATACCGACTAGATTTTGAAGGCTCTATTACGATGGTTTCCATTTCTTACTCGCTTACGGATATGGATTTCGAGAAACTGGGAACCTAAAATCACGAATTACGCAGAAAGTGAACACAGAGAAAATCGCCTGTTGTCCAAATTGTCCCAATTCGCTACAAAATATAGCCATATTCCAAACCACAAGCGTTTCATCTCTTATTATTAACATGCTTCTGCACCATGTCAAATTGCTTCATCTGGATACTTATGATTCAAAATTCAACAATTATGAGCTCAAATCGTGAAATTTAAATCCCATTCTGTTGCAAAAGCATCACGTGGGCAAACCATTTACAATTGCATACAAGTTACCATGGTGTGGTTAAGATCGAATCGATGCATCAAGGGGTTCTTGGTGCGGTCATTACATCGCGCGCGCCGAATAGCACAGACGAGTATGCGTAATACGCGAAATTAACCGCCCTTTTGCAGTTCAGCCATGTGATTGTTCTTGGACAAAAATGTGTAAACATAGTTAAAAGTAAAATGAACAAAATATAGGAAAAAATAAATATATATCGATTACTGTTAAAATATATGGAAAGGAAAACATGTTAATGCGTTAACATGAAAAAAAACCTAAAAACTGTCCATTTGACTAGTTCCTGACTTAACAGCAACTTCTTAATGCTTTCAATATATGCCCAGTCTAGTTTTGGAATTGGATGTCTATTGTTGATTGTTTGCAGTCCTTTAAAACATCTTCAAATCTGTTAAAACTGAACACGATTATAATTGAAGAAACCACTTTGGTCAACCTCAGGGAAACAAATTTGCGTCCAAGTTAGACGCCGACTATTTCCACAAACCTAGTGGAACCCTGCTCACCACGAGCCATAAGACGAAACACAAGGCACAGGCCACCAGCGTAATTTACAGCATACTGTTGGTCTTATTACCGCCCAAGCCCATGTAAGCCGTATGGAAAATTAACCCGAAAAGTACACTGTCGTTGATTTCCCCAAGCAATCATCGCATATAAAATGATCCTAGACATCCATGAACAATCGTCAGGCATTTAGTTTTGTGGAGATAGTTAAGTAATGCAAAGATCATAATAAAATATTTTCCTTTTCCCAAAAATGGCGTCACGAGCGTTGCCACGTGGGGTCCGCTTGGTGGGTATTGCTAAGACACGTGTGACCTTTTTTAAACACGTATAATGCACAACACTCCGAAGTTCTAATATTGTTTGCACAATGGAATTTGACCTCAGTCGAGTCTATAACATTATACTTTGTCATGGTCCGACAACTCTTCGTTTTTGTTATTTGTTCCAGCGAAATTGGATTTCCATGCCGATTTTAATTAAAGAGGCTTGTTACACATGGCAACATCGATACACATTTTGTGACCTGCAGTAGGGTGAAATTATCGCGTTTGGCAACTCGCACTCCCCAAATGCCATGTAGGGGAGGTAGCAACACTTCTGATTCTCACTTCTGGCTTCCTGTTTTTACTGGCGGCAAGTTTGAATGGTAGTTCGAGTGCGGAAAGAATTTAGTATTCTGGCCACACGGCTACGAATTCGGCAAACTTTAACCGAATAAACCGCAATGTAAAGGTGCCGAATTTTGAGTGGTCATTGGTGGTGGCAGAATACTAATTCATCCCGAGGCTTCTTTTCCCAAATCTTTTCTTCAAAAATCTTCACTATTTCTACTAATCTGAGAGATGTGGTTGATTGTCATATTAACAGGATAGTATATCTTCCAGGAACACATTGTTATTTTATGAAATTAATCTTGAAATTTTGATTTACGCTAGGCATCTTGTAATTAACTTTTCTAAATTTAAATTTCCTCAACAAAGTCCATAGCGTTACGGAACCATGATACCCTTCTAACTAGTCCGAGGTTGCTCTGATGACACTCCATAGTGGTGGTCGTGTACTAGGTCAGAGTATGAAAGTATAATAGCTTTGCATGGTCCCATCAATGAATTTTAAACTGACATTTACTCACCTTGACTACAATCTATACCTAATTCACTGATTCTTATTCTAAACTGATGTGCGTTCACGTCATGTACTTACGAGATGTTTTGCGCAATAACTGTGCAAATTTGAAAGAAAATTGAAGGCACTAAAGTATACTAAAATTTGCCATAATACTAAATACCACATCGAAAACTTGCAGAAACATGTTTTCATAATAACACCTTCAGAATTGCTTTTTGTCCTATAATTATTTATTCGTGATAATATCACCCGGGTAGTCGGAATATACCAAATAGGAGGTTGGTAACGTGAGTATTTTAAAACTTTTTTCCCGACAGGTTTTTCCGACGGAAAAAAAACCGCCATATCCTAGGGTAGGTACTCTTGTTCGTAGCCCCGGCTTCGCCCGGGCTACGACGTGTTTGAGCTCTTTAACCTACAAGTATTGTGGGCCAATATAAATGCAAAGCCATGAGTAAAAATTATTGAATGTGCTTCTAATTCTCAGATGACAGCGTCAGCCATGGTCAGTGGCACTGCGGTCTGCACTAGCTCTCTTCAGTCTCACTGCCTGGGGGACTGTGTTTCAATTTTCATTTTGTGATTTAATCACTTCATTTTTGAAATTTGCATTACCCGCCATTCCATGAATATGGAGAGAAATAATGCTTGCTCGGGGTAACATGATAATCGTGAGGAGTCTGGTAGGTGGGTGGTAACATCCATGGTGCTACGACAGTGGATAAGACGCTTCTAATTCTCAAAACAAAATCTGATTTCTTCTGCTTTTTCCTGTTCTCCTGCTTTGCCAAGTTTTAACCTGCCCAGCATTGCCCCTTCGTGGTAGAGTTTTCCATAGAACAAAAATATCATTTTTTAATCAATTTTAAAATAAAATATTTAAAATATGATACGGAAAGTAAGGCAAAAAAAAGATGTATAATTAATAGACAAATCAATCTAGGACAAAATAGTGTTATTTGACGTACTCAAAGTCCAAATACACGAATTGATTTGATAAATCTTAAAAACACCCCGAAAGAGAATACAAACAGCACGACAAGTGCAAAAATTCGACAGTCAGTTCAACGTGGTAGTTAGTTGCATTAGCAGCCGAGTTCCTGTGTGTAAAGGGGGAACCGCAAACGGTTTAGGTCGTGATGAACTATACGACGCATAAGCAATCAGAAGGGGAGTTCTCTGCACTCTTAAAAAATGGTGAGTGAAAGCAATGTAAACACATTTGAAAGTTGTGAAAGAATTTAGTATGGTAACTTACGAATTAGCGCAAAGTTAAACATGTAAGCTAGCTGACAAGTCCTGTCATAGCCCGGGGCCGGGGCGAAGCCCGACTTCCCAATATGGAGTTGCCAGTAGAGTAACTCGAACTACGTTAAGGGGTTTGGACCGTGTTAGCGAATTCTACTCGATAAAATTGTCCAGAATTCACATATATGGTTTTACAACGGTGCTGATTAAGAATCTGAAATAAAAAAGGGGGTCACCGACTTGTTTTTGAAGCTATAGCCAAACAAAAAGTATGTTGTCACTTTTTAACACGCACGTCTATGGGAAAAGTCAAAATTGACGTTTAGATCGCCTAAAAATAAAAACCTCTCGATAACATTTTTGTAATTTCTAATATGTTGAGGTTCCGAGTGTCCTTCAAAATTTTGAAATAAAAAAATGAGGGTCACCGACTTAATTTTCCATATCACGCCGAAGAAACCACTGAAATTTGGGGACACTTTTTTCAAAAATTGGGCGGCAAGAAAAATCCGCACCACATTCGGCAGCAGCAAGAAGGACGCGGCGTTAGAGAGCGCGATTTTAAATATTTTAATAAAACAGCAAAAACAAGCGTGACAAGTTATTCGCACGGTATCTGCGCATGATACCTCGCAAGCTCAAAACTAAAATTCTTCCATTGGTCCATGACTGGGTTCAAACAGAATGCTGAGGTGTAAAAGCAGCTTTGCCAGTACACAAATCACACGTCAAACCCTTAAAGCCACGATCAGTCATTTTTTTTTTTAAATTAAAAAATTCCCATTTGTCTATAAATGCTAGTGTTAGGTCATATCAATATGTTCTTTGTGAAAAGCAGACACCTGAGGATTTTATTGCGGTTCATGATGCCACTCTAACGACTGATTCTACACCTAGTTAAAAATTAGGATTCTAGCAGAATGATTGTTGACGGGCAATTCCACGCGTAAAGTGAGACCAATACGAAATATAACAATTTCAATCATCAATTTCATGCTTCCAGATAAATTTAAATGAACACTTCAAACAAATGGTTAACCTAATCAACTAGTACAAAAAACAAACCGTTTCAGTGATGTTTCGATATTTACAACAGTCTCGGTTCTTTAATTATTAATTTCAATAATAGGTTCGGTAACGTGTGATTGCCAAAGTCCCTATGAATTTCTTGCTGGTAGGTTACACCGTCAAAACACTGTGAATGTCAATGCTACAATCTTTTGTTGTAGGAATAATATTGGTATAGTTTTAGGTTTCCTGTGATATGTGTTCAATGAAATAATGGTTGAGGATATTAAAAATATGGCATCATAAATGCATTCATGTCCCGTGGTTCAACAGTGTTGACAGTAACAGGTGTGACAAAGTTTACCACAATATGGCAATTTAAAAAATTCACAATTTCCTAGCCACATATAATAGTGATAATGTCCTAGTTTCACTGGGTAGTTTGTGTACTAACACATTAGAAAACCCCTTTTCATAATGTTTCATCATACAGGGGACTCTGATTCATTAAAATAAAAAATTTTTTAAAAATCATTTCCGGGTTTTGATGTGGAAGAAAGTCGATAGGCTATTTTATGTATTTGGTAATAGTAAGCTGTTTGAGGTCTGTGTTATCAATTCCACATTGCAAATTATCCTGTTGTTAGTAAAACACATGAAAAACAAAAAATTACATGGATTAAAATCTCATTCGGTAACAGCTGTGACATTGAATTGTTAAGTAAATGTTTAAGGTGGTATCCCCCACTTTTGGAGGGTCATGATCTTAATGCAGGACATTAAAGTTCGTTCATGTAGTTCTGCCATTATAGATTCAAGATATCCCTTGGACGTACTCTTCAAAATATGCAAACAAAGTGAGGTCATGTGACCCGTGCCATGGGCAACAGGGGGCCACATTGAATTTGGTAAAATTGACGCAGAGAGGTTGGGACATAATTACTCAAAAACTAAATGCTCTATTGGACTAAACTAAAAACTAATGCTGTTTAGAGCCAGAGCTGATTCTGTACTAGATTATAAAAAAATTGACTGACATTTGGGGGGGGGGTCACCTGGAAGCGTTCAGGTCTCCAAAATCAAAAATCAATATTATTGTTTTATGTTTACCATGCAACAGGTTTATGTCCCAAGGTTCAAGCTATTTTTAATTATAGTACAGGTAAGCCTACACCTCAGCCAGTTTCAGCCCAAATTTGGAGGTTCTACCATTAATACTTTGAGTAATCATGTCCCAAGCGGGGAGGATACACGACATAAACGTTGTTTTGAGGAAATCACATTTAAAGTTTCGTCCGTTTAAAAAAATGTCAATTAATTAACATTAATAATAAGCAATTAAGTTCATAAGTCAAATTATCATAAAATGTAGAGTACCACTTTAGTTTTAACATATTTCAGCATATTAAAGCAATAAATAAAGATTATTACAGATAATCATATAAAAAGCTCAAATATTACCACAAACAATATCAAACACAAAACAATACAATACAAAAGAATTAAAAATAAAGGAAATACATAAGATATTCATTCTTATGCCGCTGACTTTGAAGAACAAAAATAATCACAACGTGTGAAGGAATGTCCGATTTTACCAAAATTGAAGCCAAAGAAAGGCAATGTTCCAAGCTCAATATTTAAATGAAAATACACCATTTTGGCTTGAAAAAAAACTGTATGGGGATCCACCTATAATTTTAACGCACCAAAGTCATTCAGACTGTTTGCAAATTTGGCAAACATAAAAAATATCACAAACATTCCACTCCTATTTGAAGTTTTGCTATTCTACCTGCCAGCTTTATTATAAATTAACTGAATTGGGGTGCTGCAGTGTCTATACGATATATCATAAAACTTGTCGGGCTAAATTACAACCTTTGGATTACATGTAAAGTTGTGTTAAACTTAATTTGCATTAACTCCTGGAAATACTGATCCATTAGTCAGACATGATTGATATTTTTATTTGTGAAAATGTCTCTGCTGCGTGAGCATTACACTCAAAATTTTCTCTAGGCATACAAAACAGTTGCCAAAGCTAGCGGTTGAGTTGAGCTTTTGGCACTGGCCCGGCACAAGTTTATGCTAATTATACTTGCCACTTTATTTTTTAATGACACCAAAAGTACAAAAAGGTATAAAACTTGTAAAAAACAAAAAAACAAAGTTAAATAGTCTACTATGTAAGTTATATGTACAGAACTGAGTAAAAGGTGGTGTCTTACTAAACTTAACTTAACATAAGGTACCCAAGGGTTTTTAGTTAATTAAGCATTTAAGAAGAGTTCTGGAAAGTACTTGGTGTTCTCTGTTGTACTGAATGTCCACTGGCAACCAGAGAAGTGCGTGTTGTGCACACCTTGCTGCTCACTTGTGACTATATGGTGTTGTGGGGATTATCAGTGAAATTGGAGAGTATGCAAATGATGGTCACTTGAACAGTCATATCATACCTTATTTGCATTTACACAGACGATGACATGTTAAGTTAAGATCAGCCATCAACTTTTTCTTGCCGAGGGCACTTTTTGTGTCGCCTGCCCTTAATGCAGGAAGACACAAAGGGATTCATTGTCATGTTGTTGATGTCTGTTGTGTTGAGTCTTGTGGTTGTGAAAAACGGTAACATTTCTGCCGTGTAATATCTCAACTTTGAGGATTTAACCAAACTGGGGTCACCGGGCCAACATGGATCCCCCACTTTGTGAGGGTCAAAGGTCACATGCCAAGGTCAAAGGGTCATGTGATGTCAAGTGTAACTAGGCTGAAAATTAAAAAATTGACCTCATTTGAAAAGTGAAGTCAATGGAACAAAACTTGAAGTATAGGTGCAAACATGGATCCCTCATTGTTGCTGAGTCAAAGGTCGCGCTGCCAAGGCCAAGGGTCATGTGAGGTCAGTTGTAAAATAGGCAAAAATGTAAAAGTGACCTTCATTTGCAAAGTTGAAAGTTCAATTGGAACCAACTTGAATCATAGGTGCCAACATGGGATCCCTAATCTGTTTGAGGTCAAAGTCACATATCAAGGTCAAAGGTCATGTTAGGCTATCATTCACTAACCGCGCGGCAGCGACACAAGCAGTCCGAGGACCGATGTATTTTTTAAATGTTATGAACTTGTAAAACTCACAACATTGTAAGGGATTTCAGAACTTAGAGCTGTGTATTTCAATGGATGTCACATGTACCAAATAGTAACAGTGTGACAAATTTTATTTTGATATAAAACACAAAACTAAGACAAATCAATTAAACACCACTGCATCTGGTAGAAATGAACCTTGTTTTAAGAAAAAGTACTAAGTCCACCTGCATTTGTATTTTTAAAATTATCCAAAAAATATGCATTTTTTTGGTAACAGTGTTGACATTTTTCACGTTGTCCAAATGATTTCGCTTTGAGAAGAAAAATTGCGTAAACTAAAACAACTGTTTGTGGTGCTTGGAAATGGTCCAAAGTTGCTATTATGATAATTTATAACATTATTAAAATTATTTTGATGATTTCAGGCTTGTTATGGTGCCTATTTTTGCATTTTTTACCAAAAATCATGTCTGTTAATAGATTTAGTTTTTACATGGTTAGGGTGTCCAAATTTAAAATAGAGCATATCAGGAAACTTTAGACTTCAGCGTTAAGTGATACCTAATGTGTTATGAAATACCAGTCAAAATTTAGATTGTTTCTCTCTATGTGCCTGCATCATTTTAGTATTATGTTTACTTCTTTGAGTGCTCTTATAAATACCAAGACTGCTAATAAACTTGGGGGTACAATCCTATAAATAAGTTATGCCAATAGACCACTGAACTGAGAGATGGTCATTCATCCATCAATCATTTTCACACCTTATGAATAATAGCTTTATCAACAACCCTCAAATATCATCAAGGGCATTTGATTGGCAGTGCGGACTGGTTATGTTGTAGTCGTTCACGTAGCGTTGCACGTCGTCCGTACCTACAAGAGGAGATAGTATTTGTTCCCATTGCTCTATAGTAAGGTTCAACAGATAATCTATCAGATATCGTATCGGCCGATATTACCCATATTGGTAAACTATCGGATCGGCAAAGAAAGGGCTTTCCTTACGATATTGAGAGCAACCAAAACGTCAGCAGCAGTCTCCCTTATGCTGAAATTTATGGTTTTGGTTCGTTAGAGATGGTACCACATCGCTGTTGTAGCCCCTCGGGTCAAACACCGTTGACGATGTGGGCAGTAGTAGCCAACGAACCCACAAAGCTAAACGTGTGACAAGGGGGACAGGAGACACATCCCCAAAATTAGGAAATAAACAAAAAAATAAAAAAAAAAAAAAAAAAAAAAAAAAAAAAAAAAAAAAAAAAAAAAAAAAAACAAAAAACAAAATTTCTTACAACAAATGGCTCACTTAACGATATCACAGGGACTAATAACGGCTAATTGTTACCAAAGTTTCTACTCGTTTATAAACGATCCCTTACTACCAAAGAAAAAAAATTGGGAAATTTTAAATCCTGGTGTCAGCTATTCACATCGGTTAACATGTCTTGTTTCCCAAAATGGTGGCCGATTAACACCTGACTCGGAATGTCCCGGATATTCGTCACATACTTGTAATCTCTTCCTCAACACGCAATAGCGTGTGTGTGCGTGTGTGTAACACAAATAAGCGTGCGGGCCGGTACGGCGACAGAGAGACTCGTTTTGGTCTTCGACGTCATATCCAAACAAAAATAATAGCACATGTTTGATCAGCGGACAATCTACACTGATAGTCACACAGTTTTCCAGAAGGGTTTTCGCTATTTTCGGATATGCAATGGATTCTAACATAAATATAGTGGGACTTATGAATGGCTGAAAGTCAACTACTACCTGTGGATGCGGTATTGAAACGATAAGTGCGGATATGGGACTTGGCTTCCCCAACATTGGATGTCAGTGTTTCAGCAGCTGGAATAGGTTCGTAAGACCCTTTCGACCACTAGGTTTCGTTTAATCCAATCTTAGAATAGTTATTTTTTATAAATGCACCAAGAAGAAAATATCCTAATGGCATACATACTCAAATCCGAATGGCCAGAACATGTGAAATGTTAATTTTTTTTAAGAAACCCCAAAAATTTAAAAAAAAAGTAAGCCAAATTGCGTTAAACAATTACGTTTATTTAAGTCTTTTACTTACTTGTCGTTTTATAATTTCCTTGGAACACGGATATGTACCATTGCACTAACCATGGGAAATTATGAGGTTGATTCAAAGAAATTATAAAAAACTGCAAGAAGTATAAGGTACTGTACATTTTTTTAAAGTATTTGGGCTTTCCTTTTTTTTTTTAGCTGTATGGGTTATTTGAACCAAAATTAAACATTGCAATGTTCGGTGGACATTCTGATGAGTATGTTTGCAATTAGGATATTTTCTTCTTGTTGCATTTATAAAAAAAAAAATACTATTCTTAAGATTGGGATAAAAGAAACACAACATTCAATTTCAGCATTTAAACAACACTGCTGCTGACCGTTTGGTTTCTCTCAAATACCGATAAGAAAGCCAGTTTCTTAAATTATTTGATACGGATATTATTACAATATAAATACGCTCAACAAATTAGGATGGATCGGATATGGGCGATGTTAAAAATGTACTATCGGTTATCGGATTGGAAGACAAAAGTGATTTCGGTTGACCCCTATTATAGGTATATTCATCCCATTGTACCATTCGGTGAAAATTTAGCTCTGTTGTTTATACCATACCTCATGAAGGAGCATTACTTTATTATGCCGAACCTTCTAAATATAGACCCTTACCTTTAGAGCTTTTCTGATCAAATTCACACCATTTAATGGCTTTATGTTCACTCTTCTTCCAGCTGTTCTATCATTTTCAAGGCTGCTTGGTGGCAAAGATGTTGTCGGTGGAGTTGAAGTTTGATTTGATGGGGGGGGGGGGGGGGGGGGGGTGGTAATTATATTAACTGGAGCAGCAGACATTGTAACATCTCAAGTACAAAGGTTTGATGATTAAATATGTTGGACAGACTGACAGGGACCCTGAAACGTGATCCTTAAGTGCAGCAAATGGTCGCCGTAAGGTGCAACGAGAGATTTTGAGGCCCCCACATCATTGTGTCACAAATAGTGAGTTCACATAGATTAGATACTCAATAGATCTCTTACCTGTAATTTGCTTACAGGACAAATGTATTAAAGAGAGAGAGAAAGAGAAAAAAAAATGGATTTTGATCTTTGCGATATTTCAATATAAAAACATAGGCTGAATTCGTATTGTTCCCTATACAAAATTAAAAATTTCACCATGTTTGTACCAAGAGAACAAGAAACATTGTTTCAGCTTAATCCTTCAGATGGGGAGATTTTTGATGGAAATTTTACATCAGGCAAAAATCAGAATTTCACCATTTTTTAGGGACACCTGTTATTTGAAATCTCTCGTTGCACCTTTTAAGATAGGGGGGCTAAGAAAAAGTTTGTACAGGGGTGTCAAATTTTTAGATTGATTCCAATCATGTTGAAAAGTATACCATGTTATTTGTCTAACCACAGGGTTTCAGGAATATGTTTTTAGTTTGTACTACTACAGCGTAAAGTTTAAGAGTTTATTGGCTAAAAACAGTATAAAAATAAAAAAAGGGGTCAATTTCCAGTTGTACAGGGGTCAATTTTAAAGTTGCTCTGATTAGATAAAAAATGGTCAATTATTGTGGAGTCATAGGATAAAATAAGGAATAGTTTGGACTGTCTAAAATACTTAGTTTACGATACATAGGGGGCACAGAAGGTCAACGACCTCAACGTCCTTACAGCAATGGGCTTGACCTTCTTTCACCCCTACTTTCTTAAGAGCATGAGACAGTCAAAACTATTCCATTATTCTGATCCTATGAACTCCCCAATAATTTGCACCATGTTTTATCCAAATCAGAAGACAATTAAAAATGGGGACCCTGCACAACTGAAATTTACCTTTTTATTGATTTTTGCTGTTTTTAATCTATACGCTTAAACTTTAGTTTAGGATAGTAAAACTATACCTTTCCTGAATCCTTGTGGTTAGAAAATAACACATACTTTTCAGCAGGATTTGGATCAATTTAGAATTTGACCCCGTACAAACTTGGTCTTGGCCCCCATCTCCTTAAGGCAAAACCATTTGTGGCACGTAAGAATTATGTTTCAGGGTCCCTGTCAGTCTATCTACAACATTTTAATTCACTCAAACCTTTGTACTTGAATGTTTACAAATGTCTGCTAGCTCCACAGTCCTTATATACAGAAGGTTGTCTATCACTTTCAAAGATGGGCAACTCGACTCCTGTTTCTTTTTACTCGTGTCCGCGTCCCGTTTTTTTCTACATGGTCTTATTTTGTGTTTTCTTGTTTGTAATACTTTTCAACTCAAACAAAATATTTATTTTTAAGAATTGTTTTAATGAACATATTGCAAAAGGTTATCACATTGTCACAAGACAAAAAGTAGAAAGAAAGTCACATGGTGCAATCGAATGGACAAAAACATGGATCATCAAATAAAAGAATTCCCAATCATTTTCATTCACAACAAACAAGGTACCCATATCGCCCTGGCTTTTAAGGTATTTTAATATTAAACTTTTTCTTCCTTCCTCTGTTTGCAACAGCATAAAGTGGAACGTTCCAAATTCATGGACCAGTTTCTGAATATCAAGCTGACAGGACATTAGTGTGAGTGGGAGATCCAGAAAGTATCCACACATGGTCAGGATTGTAGTCAGGAGCCCGTTGTCTCCTACTTCATGTGACCAAAACTGCTTCAGTTTTATATAGGTATAAGGACATCACAGTCAGGGCCCATACACTATAGCCCCCCAGCCCCCCCCCCCAAATCACCAAAAGGGGCAAAGTGCCACTTTTGCCAAAATTTTGATGGATAAGGTCCAAAATTTAGAAAATTTTTGACAGGAAAATCCACTTTTTTGTGATGAACTGTTCAAAAAGTCAAAAAAAGATGGACCATTTTAGGGGGGGTTATGTTCACTTTATCAAAAAGGGTCCACTTTGTCGAAGTCCCCCGCACCCCCAAAATACATCCTCCTGCTACATGTATGGCCCTGATCACAGTAGAATCACTTCCAACTTGTTGGTGAAATTGTCAGTGTTTGTATTCCACTGAGTGTGGTGTGTTTGAAGAGCGTATGTTGTTAGTTGCGTGTGTGTACGGATTATTTCAAGCAATTGGTTGCGTGAGGGTGATGGGAATTTTAAAAAACTGGGTTATTTTTTGTCTAATATACCATATTTTATCCTTTCGATGTATTTAATTATTTTAATTCGGTGATCTTTTAATTTGTAATTCTTACTTCTTGTATGTTTTTTATCCTTGTATTGTTTCAGAAGGGGCCCTTCTAAAAGCAGTGCTGGATGACTGATTGAGGCTAGCCTCTTTAAAGTGCATGTTCCCCCGATTGTCTTTGGGACCCCCTGATTTACCAGGAAGTAGTATCATTTGATATCAGACTGAAAGGCCCGGATTGTTCCTCATTTCCGTCCTGAAATTTGCGCCCTCAAATCCATTTCCATTCTCAAGATATAACAAAAAAAACGCTGTTTTATGTAACCATCAATATTAGCACAGTATTGAATAGGGCTTTTGAACATGCTTATTGTGTCTACCACAAAACTACCATTTGTTTCCCCACGGTACTTGATAGGTGTATGGCAAGTGCAAGGCCAGTCTCTCATATCAATTAGAGAACACAATAACACATTAATCGGAACAAGCACCTTTAAAGAGTGTGAATAAAATAAAATATATAGACACTGCCAAAATTTTATATTTTTACCATTTTACAAAAGTCTAATTCTGTTTTGTATTCAGTTTTCTGTGAAAAACTGCTTATCAGAGGGTCAGTGGTAGGGACGGTCCACTTCCAGCAGCGAGTGTACACACGTTACTACAGGATTGCTGCTGAGAAAGAAGCAACACAGTCAAGCACTAGTACTCTCAACACAGACTTGTACATAGTTGTATATAGTAGACCTAGGAGTAGAGGTAGATTCGATACTGGTGTATCTTCACATACACTTAAAAGGTGCAACAAGAAGATTTCAAATAACAGGTGTAGGTTGTCCCTTAAAAAATGAAAATTTCTGATTTTTTGCACGGGTGTAAAGCTCTCTATTAAAAATATTCCCCATCCTGAAGTATAAGCTGAGAAATGGTTCTGTTAGTACCCAAATTGTGAAATTTTTCCAATTTCCCTATAGCAGCAATGAATTCCACCTAATGTTTTTCTATTGAATATATAGCAATATAGCAAATCACCCTTTATTTTCAATTTTAAGTATTTCTGTAGCCAAATAAAGTCAGGAATTTTGAGTGTCCATCTGCTGTATGAAAGCACTACATAATCATAGAAAATAGGATGATTTGAAATCTCTCTTGCACCTTTGAAGATCAATGTGCAACCATCATCAGGGTTGTGTTATGAAGGCATTTATCTTGCAAGGAAAGATAAATGTTGCAGTACTGTCTTGTAAACCTTGAGTACAGAATGTCAGCTTGCGTTTGAAAGTATACATGTGCTGCTGTATGAGCATCCACCTCAAGGTTGGAAACAGATTCTGCAGAACCACAGAATGTAAAAGGTTAGATGAAGATTCATCCTTCCACCTTGTGATCCACCTGGTTTCAAATATCAGCGGGCTAAGATTTCACATCGATCCACACTTTTTGTTTATGTTCCAAGAATGGGTTTTCATCTCATAGCTCATAAAATCTTGACAAATGTAGTTAGCCTTCAGGAAAAAGCTTCCTGAAAAATAGTTTAGTCAAGTAATAAAATTTCAGTTTTTGCTCTACCTGTTCAGCTACAATCAAAACTTCCAATTTGGCCTTACTATCTTAAATCATATAAAAGCAATTGTTATAAGCTGTCCAGGATGTTTTTGGAAGAATAATGGTTTCGACTTTCAAGCAGAGGGTGTATTGAACCAATCCAATAATGCATTACAATGTGCCTACTTGGTAAAGGTGCAACGCGAGATTTTGAGATATTGGGTCATAATAGTAATATCAAATATAGGTTAGACACTCAATTAGATTTCTTGCCTTGTGGTTTTGGGGCTACAAAATGTCTTAAAAGAGAGAAAAAAGGTGATTTATTGCTGTCTATTTCAATATAAACATAGGCTGAATTTTGTATCTGCTCCTATACAAAATTAGAACTGTACAATTTTTTGTTCCAAAGATAACATTTCTCAGCTTAATTCTTTCAATGGTTATATTGTTGATGGAAAGCTTTACATCAGGGCAAAAATCAGTACTTTAGATTTTTAAGGACACCTGATATGTGAAATCTCTCGTTGCACTTTAAGATAAAAAGTGTTCACGAGTTTAATAACCAGAACATTTTGTAATCATCCAAAAAATTAAGTACGAACGCGGTGTGGAAATGTGGGCTAAATGAGTGTAAAAGTTCGGATTTTTATGTGTTAGATAGCAGTTTTGTGGGATCCCATATCTTATGGGAGGTAAAATTTCCCAAAACTGGTGCATGTGGGTTGACTCAATACACCCTCAGACTTTCAAGAAGAATCAATCGCAAAATTCAAAAGGTAATGATTAGGCTGGCATTTTTCCCAAGGGCGTCTTACTTTTAACCAACTCGGGTTTACTCCGACCAATCCACATTGACATGCCATAGTAGATTTTTTGGCATTTTTAAATTTATTTTTGTGTGGCCCTTCCCATCGTATTTAAAACCCAGTATTATCATCATTATCTATTCTTATTATTATTATCCTTTCTTCTTCTATTTCCTAATATTGTGACGGCAATTCAACGGCCATAACTAATCTTAATTAGGCCTAGATCCCTTATGACAATGGAATATACCAACAAAAAAGATACTGTCATGGACCTCCATGTAGAGAGGGCACTGTTTCACACATACCGGCTTTTTTCTAACTAAATATTAATCCATTCAATATATCCTCCTTTATGACCCCGCTAAAAGTTTGTATCCGAAAGTTCATGACCCCTCCATCGGAAAAAAAATTGTCCAGGTATGCCCGCCCGTAGGGTGAAGTGAAAATTAAACGGGAGTAGTTAATCGCGCCCTCATTGACCCTGCCTGATACAGTGAAATTCTTAACCGTGAAGTAGTTATCGCGCCCCCCTCTACCCTCAGCTATTTTTGTTATCATTTCTCTTTGCGATAGGCCTACTGGGGGGAAAGTTAGTAAAAAAACACACCACACACATTGGAAACAAAAGTAAAGTTAAACACAGAGTAGTCTACATCCACATTGGATTTTTTTCATTGGTTACAACTCACACTTTTTAGAGTTGTTCAAAGAACTCTGGTTTAAACATCACTTGGAGAATGCCAGCCTTAAAGTTTAAGGTTACTGTATAATAGCCCTGAGCTAGCACCCATTTGTAACACATCATCAAGTACAAAAGGTTTGAGTGATTAAATATGTTGACAGACGGATCGGAACCCCTGAACGTTGGATTCCTAATGCCGACAATTGGTGTCCCTTAAGGAGAGGGGGCCAAAAACAAAGTTTGTACAGGGGCAATTTATAAATTGATCCAATCATGTTGAAGCATCACCATTTTATGTGTCCAACCATAAGGATTCCAGAAAATGTATAGTTTGGTAATTTTACAAGCCTAAAGTTTCAGAGTTATAGCTAAAAACACAAAAATCAATAAAGGGTCAATATTTCAGTTGTACAGGGGTCCAATTTTAAATTGCTCTGATTTAGATAACAAATGGTGCAATTTATATTGGTGAAGCTCATAATGATTAAATTTAGGAATATTTTTGAGTGTCTCAAATGCTTGCTTGCAGAAAGAAAGTAGGGGGGTACAAAGATCAAGCCCATTGAATCATGGACGTTGCCCTTCTGTGCCCCCTACATCGAAACAAGCATTCAAGACATTCAAAACTATTTCCTTATTTTAATCCTATGAACTCCATCATAATTCACCATTTGTTGGGGAGGGGGTGGGGAGGGGGGTGGGGAGGGGGTCGGGGTTGTTACCATTTTGGGTTTTTTGCTGTTTTTATTCCTATAACTCTGAAACTTTAGGCGGTACATTTACAAACTATACCTTTTCTGAATCCTTATGTTAAGACACATAACATGTGTGCTTTTCAACATGATTGGATCAATTTACAAATTTGACCCCATGTCACACTTTGTTTTGGCCCCTCTCCTTAAGGCAACCACTTGCGCACTTAGAAGCGCGGTTCAGGGATTCCTGTCAGTCTGTCGTCATAGTTTAAAATCACTCAAACCTTTTGTACTTGAGATGTGGTACAAATGTGTGCTAGCTCCCGGGTTAATAGGCTTGGATCATTTACTGTTATATAGTTTGTTTATACTTACCTAAAGTCGACATAATAAAGTAAATCCTTGCATCGTGATTATTTTGCTGTAACGTAGTGAGGTTACAACAGGATATTAAGTTTACCATTGCAAGTGCTCTGCACTGCACACATGGCTCTTGGTATAGTTTCAACTTGAATCAGCACCAAGCACTAATAGTGCAAAACAGGTCAACCGGCCTCTATTGTCTGGTATGTGTTTCCTAGCTATCTTCAAATGAGACCGACCTAGTTACTGAAATCAAGTCTTATGGAATAAAGCTCTACAGCAACCAATTTCTCCATGGGAGTAACCTTTGAGTAGCCGTTAAGTACCATGGAGTACCAACCACCCTGCATTGGTACCACATAGCCCTGCCGCAAAAGTGGGGGTATTTATCCAACTAGGTACACACACAGTATGGTTCTTTAACCTGTTTAACCACTAGTCACCCGTGCATATGAGCTTTGAGCTCTGTGTGATTATTTTAAGTAATTTTATCCATTATATCCATTTTAAATTCCATTTTTTTTCCCATACGTATGTTTATGTTTTTTACAAACAAAATGTCTATATTAAGGGTTTTTGGTGATGATCAACTCAAATTAGATGTTACTAAGCTCTAAAAAAAATTAATCAGGAAAGCCATAAACAATGGAATGTTTGCGCCCTCTATGGTCCAAAGTGCTTCCTACTAGGCATCCAGGAGGGGATTACCTGCAATAGGTACTCCACTACTTGTGTCTTACATGGGTACCTGTCATTCACGCCTGCAGGCAACGCAGAGTACACTATAGGATGGAGGGTACTGCTAAGTAAAGATAGCTGCTATCCACACAGTGACTTGTGTACCCCTCGCGAGTACTTAGTTTGTAGGTACTGCTCAATAATACATCAAGGGGGGTACCCTTAGAGTAGAGTGGAAGATACACAATAGAGTAACCGTAAGCTCTGGTTACACGTGAGTAGGGAATTTTGCAGTGTACCCACTACTGCTTATTGCAACTAAACCTCCTCAAAAAAAGTTTTGAAACTTTTTATGTTGGAGTTATGTTGATGTCTCATTATTTGAAGGTTGTTTTAATATTTAGGTATTCGTGGGAACTGTCCGTCATTTTCCTAAGTTTTACAGCGACACCTCATTTTTTTAACAACGCGTGAAGCCATGGTTGAGTACTCCCTTGTCTGCAACCAAAATGTTCCAATATAAATTTTGCCATTATTTGTCTCCAAATAACATCGGTTCCATCAGTTTGCATTAGTTTGGGGGTCACATTTTGAGACCTTGCCTTAATCAAAGAAGAGGTACTCAGCCATGGAACAAGTGATTGTTTTACATACAGGTGTCCTTTTAAAGAGAAAAAAAGAATGACTTTTTCATTCACTGT
>JAMKCH010062504.1:0-55390 GCA_023653785.1 Ophioderma brevispina
TAAGTCATAAATTAGCACATAAAATATTATAAATTAGTCTAAGTAATACAATATAAAATATACCTGGTTTGTGTGCATAACTGGTGTGTGTAAAGCAAATAGAATGAACCAGAAGATCTCAGAAGAGCTCAGAAAAGCGGGGAAACTTCTGGAATGTACCTGAACCTTATAGACCGGGAGATACCAGCAATTTAATCCTGATTTTTTACCAGGTGTCTTGTTATGATATTTGTATAGGATATCCCTTGGGCCATCTGAAAAGCAAAGTCTTAAGTGTCGCGAGCGGTGGAGCGTGACGTCAGAGGTCAATGACCTCTAAATTTGCAGGTTCTTCACCAATATAGCTATTCTTAGCGCTACTGATCACATATAAAGAGTAAACATAGCAAATTGGGTATCATTTTAAAGGGAATAAAATTATCTATTCGATGATATCAAATTTGCGCTATTAAATTGAAGCAGTAGCTAGTTATAGGCCAAAAAGTGGTGATTTTTTCAACTTTTTTGCTATTTTTTGCCTTACCGGCTGAATATAAATGAAAATTTGTCCATGATGGTATCAATATTTTTCCTTCATATTTCCCCAAAATTTGACCCTATATATGTGCTACATATACCTGAGAAGAAAAGTGTTTCCCTTCTATAATTTTTGCATAACGGTATTTTAAGCAGACCAACTCAATTTCCGTTGCCTCTGACAACAATAATTGATCGTTATATGCAGCTTTCGAAAAAAAAGTTGTAAATCTGTCATTCAGGTAATCTGTCATTCAGGTACATATGGATTAATGGTTCTTAAATGAATAAAATGGTTCTTCGGGCACCCATCAGAACCACCTTGACCTCGGTAGAACCCTAAAAGAGTCTGCAAATGGTTCTAAAGTTTTGAAGAAAGCTCTATAAAGTACCTCTTTCTCTCTCTCGAACCACCAACAAAATTAACAACCTTTGAAGAACCATTAACGGTTCTATAAAAGGCCCAAATGGCTCTTAAAGGTGTCTGAAGACATTCTGGTTTCATTCAAGAACCATTAAGGGCAATAACTTTTTCTTTGTTTTTTGTTAGGCATATTTGCGGCCCCGACTTCCGAAATTGGGGACTTGGAAACTGATTTTGTCCGCAAAGTAGGCCTTTAGGAAATGAAAGCTTGAGGAAATTTGCAGGTTTTGGAACTACAATTTAGTTTCAGAGGCAAACATTTTCCCAAAAGAGGACCTTAAGAACTGAATTATACTTCAACTGGGGGTCTTAGGAACTGCTGGAGGGGCGTGACATTAAGGGCCGCACAAACTCCCTAGTCAGTGCCACCGGGGTAACCCACACAGTCAGCATGGCATTATGCCACGTTAGTTACAGACGACATCACGCAGAGGGTGTATCGAGTCAATCCACAAGGCAGCACTTTTGACATACACCTGAAAGGTCATGCGACCCACAAAAATCCTATTGGTACACGTAACAACCCTGCCTATACGCTTATGGGCTACAAAGCCACTAGGTACTGGATGTTTTATTACAGTAGATTACCGGCACATTGAATTACCAGTGTGGATGATGTGTAAAAAACACCCTCTGGACTCAAGGTACTACAGTTAGCCTACTCCATGTTACTTATTAAATATCCAGCATCCGTAACAAATGGCAAAAAATGCAGATGGGTCATCCATATTTACTGGCCATTTCGCTCGTCCACCATCTTCGTCAGAAAAAAATTGAAGTATCCGTACTTTGAAGATAATAGGCACTTAAATGAACATCTTGAGTGTACGTTTGATTAACGGCATCAACATAATTGAGCATGATGTCTCCCGCCTCTTCCATCCATGTTCTCTTGATCAAGATCTAATATGATAGCAATACATTCTTCACATCATGTAACAGTCACTCGTTGAAACGTTTGCAGGAAGGCTGATTTACACTGTGGGGGGAAACTGGACGATCTGATGATTTTGATGGCATGGGCCGTAGCCAAGGGGGGGGGGGGGGGCGGGGGTGCGACGCCACCACCCCAAGAATGACAAAGTACGCTTTTTGATGTTGAACGGCCGCTTTGTTCCATGTTGAAGAGGTCCGTTTGTCAAGTTAAGTTTGACGGCCTTCTGTCTCTAATTTATTCTTTTTGTTTTAGAAGGGTGGTGGTGCCTGGTAAGCTGAACTAACAGCTTTTAATCAATGTTCTACGCAGAGCTGGTTTATTATACTGTTTCTCAACCGATGAGATTGATTGGTATGTCATCTTCAGAATTTTGAGACGTCGGTGAAAAAATTTGGGGTCAACCGGCGAGCGCGCGAGCAGAAAAAAATTGGTTGTTGGGGTAGCAAAAGGTCCGCTTCTGGCAAATCCGGCACCCCACCCCCACACATAAATTCTGGCTACGGCCTGTTTGATGGTTAATTGACTCATAACCCTCGGTGATAATTTGAAATGACATATCTAGCATCATTCAAATCATGCCAACTTAGATGTCCATGAATTGAGAAGAAAGAAACGTTTGCAAGGGTAAAGGAAGGATTACCGTCAACAGTTAGAGCCTCTCCCAATGGCCAGTGGTGGATTTAGAGTCAGCCGTGTCAGCAGCTGCTGACCAGGGCCTATCAACAATATTTCTCTCGGCCCCACCAAAGGAAAGGGGAAAGAAAAAGAAACAGCAAAATAACGGCCACAGTGTTGTCACCCCAAGATTTATAGGGGGCAGTGTCTTCACACAATCATGGCTAATGTTGGACCTGGGGCCCTACCCAACTTGTTTTCCTACAAAAAAATGCGAGGGGCCAGGGCAGAGCAGCCATTTTCAATATTATTTTCACCCCTCAAACACCCATGGCGCACTAACACGTGCGACATTGCGTCATTCGCGACCCAAAAGCCACACCTGAAACTGCTGACAGGGCCCTTCTCCTTAAAATCCCAACGCTGCGCTTATAGAAGTGAATTGGCCCGACTATGCTCCAGGAAAGTGTCCAGGACCAAGCTCTGGAGCAGCTTCTGGAGCATATGTTGGAGCATAAAGAATCTGGAAAAATATTCTTAAGTAAAATATGCTCCAGGAGCATATATGAATACCGCCAAACTGGTCCAGGGGCATATGGCAAATGCTTCTGGAGCAGTATGTGACTTAGAATATTTCTCCACTATATTTTTCCAGATTTTAGGCTCCAGGACCAGATGCTCCAGGACCACTGCGCCAGGAGCATATTGTCCGGAGCATCATTTCGGGACAAAATCTCTTGAAGCCAACGCTGCCAATGACTGAAATGTGACAATATTGGCCCCAGGTGTTACCATAAGCTTGTGGGATATTTGGTGAATGCGTGTGTTAATAAGGACAATGCAGCAGAAAATCGTTGCTTAAAGACGATGTCAAAATAGTATCTGGTGTTAGCTCTTGTCCTTTCCATCCAATTGGAATCAGCTGAAAGTTTGAAGCAGCAGTATGAATACAAATGTATTACCGCTGGCTGTTGGGCATTCCCAGTAATGAGTTTCACATAGAACAGGGTGCACGTGTCCACTTCATGAGGGTCACACTCAAGTATTGAACAATCTCGAGTCACAAACTTGTTAGCTATAGAGACCTATCAGGGGCTTGGTTAAAGTGTGATTTGTAGTGTTGAAACGATTGGCCATAAACAAACAAGCCATTTCCTGCATAAAGAGGAATAGTATGCGGTCTGAAAGCTGAAATTATAAAATGATAACACTTCTGATTTACAGCTCTTTTAAGCAAAAAACCCTAACAGTGGATATATACTGTTCTGGTCCAATTAACTGGTTTTTATAATTTTTCCATAAATACGCATGTCGAAATACATCGCGACAACAAGTTCTGCGTATCTTTGGACCTTAAAAACGTTGTTGTAGAGGGAAAGAATGGATAGGTTAATTGCCACTTTTTTGTAAATATTTGGATTTTCAGATTATTAATTAGAGTCCTGGGCTATGTGTACATCCACGCTATCTGTGTTATTACTGTAACTATTGTTTAAAGGCATGCAACCCCACCATATGCGTTTTTAGCAGGTCTCATCTCAATCCCATTATTGTCAAATGCTAATATATAGATTTATGTCAAGGAATAGCATCAGTTATCGAATTAGAAACCAGGTGATGGATTGGCCGTGAAGATAGCGATTATCTCGTTTTGAAGTTCTGCAAATCCAGGTTTGATGCTACATGAGGTGGAGCGTGTCCATAGCTACATTAGAATGCGAGAAATGATCTTGTGAGGGATGCAGTTGGACCTGGGGGTGTTCAAAGCAAAGTCATGACTCATGAGCGCCTAAGATGGCAGCTCATATTGTATATAATTGTAAATGATGTTGAAGACGAAATAAATTGATTGTGATTGATCTTGCCAATAAAATCAGTGTTGTAAATGAATAAAAAATCCAAGATTTTTTTCAAGTTGGAACTTAATGATCTTGTTACTACGATTTGGAATGGACAACTGTTATGACTTTTACGGAAACATATAAAATTTTTTGAACTAATTTATTAAAAAAACTGAATCTAGTTATGGACAGACAGTAGCTGCAAATTTGCAAATCTATGTTCATCATGCCGAATTATATATAGTTTGTCAAGGCATAGCATCAGTTATTTATGAGAAACGTGAGCATTGTGGGTAATCCGAACTTTTTGGGGGGAGGGGGAAAACTACAGGGCCCAAAGTGGCACTTATTATAGTAGATTCAACCATCGTGTCACAGAGGAAAAGTTTTGGAACAGCGCGATTAGTTGGGAGAGGCAGCAAAAGAAAATATGTAGCCCGATACCTGTTTCATGAATGAAGGAAATTCTGAGCTTTTATGTTGACATCATTTTAATAGAGAGTGCAACGACTTTATGTTTCCTTCGGATCCAAAAACAAAGGTGATCAAAAGACATTCAACTCACGTGAAACATTGAATACCGCTGAAGCAAAAGTAATACGATAGTCTGAATGCTTTGAGAGTTAAGGATAGTAAAATGCGCTTACGTGACTGAAGATGCTTAATTAAGCGAGCATGATTTTTTTTCTCGCTATCGGACTCTTGTTTCAATAAGATTGTTGCAAGAATTTTAATTTCCCTAAGCAATGCCCATCAGTCCTGCCCTACCTTCAGAAAAAGTATTAGAGGTTGACACGATGGGTTGAATCTCCCTAACAACAAAATTGGAGGTGTGAAATCTACAAATGACTAGATTCTCTGCCGCCGCATGCTGGGAGAGGCTCCAAGGAAGACGTTTTCTGTATCTTAGAAGGATTCTATAATGTATGGGCAAGATTGTTGCATATGCGTCATTTTCAGAAGATTATAGCGATCAAGGGATATATATAAGGGAACCCTGAGGTGTTTAACACAAAACCTTTGTTCCCCTCCCAAAGCGTCTTAATGTTGAAGAAACAAGAATGTCTAGGCACCTTTTAGAAACCGTTAATGTGTTCTCAAGGTTGTTTTCTTGGAGGTCAAGAGAAAGGTACTTCATAGACTTTCTTCAAATTTCGACCCATTTGCAGATCGTGTAAGGTCTACAAACTCCGAAGGTGAAGGATGGCCGAAGAACCATTTTTATTAATTTAAGAACCATTTACCATATTCACCTGAATGACAGATTACCCGTTTTTCGAAGGGTTGCATTTAACGATCAAATATTGTTGTCAGAGGAAAAAGCCTAAAGAGTAGCAAAAATCGTTTAAAATTACGGAAATGGAGTTGGTCAACTTAAAATACCATTACGCAAACATTAATAGAGGTGTAAACACTTTTGGTTCAGGGGTATGTAGCATATATCTAGGGTCATTTTGGGGGAAACTATGAAGGAAAAATATGGATAGCTTCATGGACATATTTTCATTATATTAAGCCAGTTAGTAATGCACAAAAATAGCAAAAAAGTGAAAAAAATAATCAATCACATTGGCCCTCTAACTAGCTACTGATTCACTTGCATAGCCGAAAATTGATATCATCGGAATAGATAATGTTATTCTCTTAGATGATACCAATTTGTTATGTTTACTCTTAGAGTGATCAGTAGCACTAAGAATAGCTATATGGTGAAGAACGCAAATTTAGAGGTCTTGACTCTGACGTCAAGCTCCACCGCTTGCGACACTTAAGACTTTGCTTTTCAGATGGCCCAGGGATTTGTCATGACAAATATATAAACAAGACACCCTGGTAAAAAATCAGGATTAAATGCTGGTATCTCACGGTCTATATAAAATTCTTTTTAAACAAATACGCCAGGTTACGTATCAAATGAATGGCACCCAAGTTCCTTTACATTTTTAAATAGTGAATTAAATCTTGCAACAAAATGTCTATGATTTGACTATGATTTTTTGTATTTGTTGTTGTGTGTTTGTTGTTTTACGATTAACCTTTATGGATGTGTCTTGGATGACATACAAATTAAACGCATTATCTCTTTCATCGATATTTTGTAGGTAATGGACCAAAATTTTTCAGATGACGTGTTGAAACACTGTAACACTGACCAGCACGATTGTTGACCCGCAGAAGGTATGATGTAATTATCTAGGAAATATTTTACATACGCTGTATTCAATTAGCCACCTTGATGATGATGAGTAATTTTGTCAAATGCAAGAACAAAAAACCAAAACAAATTACTTTTCTAGCTAATAACTCAAAATCGGTGCGAAGTGCGGCGCAGTTCCTTATTATAATATTACGAATAATTTCAACTGGATTTTGAGTGAGTCCACGATACAGTTTGATAAAGAAAGGACAAATATTAAATTATACAAACATATGAAAGTGCAATAAACACCATCTCAACAATATAAATCTAAATGATAATTTACCTTAAGAGTGTGAAATTATTATCGAGGGCCATTCTTCGGTGACCAAAAAAAATCCGGTGATTGTGTACCTCAGCCCAATGCTGTTTGTCAACGTAACCAATCTGTTATTACTTTTTATATTATTATAACTTCAGTCCAACTAACCAAAAATACTGTTTCCACTTTGGTAGATGGTTATTTTGTCATGGTTGCCCCCAAAGTTTGGGCACGTGTGTGGACAGCTATGGTCAACCCCCCCCCCCCATGATGAAATAACCAATCAAGTGAAAGTGGATACATTATTTTGGTTCGGCTTAGACTCAAGATTATTAATAATGTAAACGGAATACAGAATATACAGTGAAAAACCACCAAGAAGGCCCATAGTTTTACTTCTGCGGAATAGATGGAGATGGTGTGATATCAATGTTACAAACACAAGTTAGCACCTGCAGTCTACTGACATGTTAGAAGATGCGAAGATATGTTTAACAGTACAGTATACAAATACTACATGGTAGGGCGTGTTCTTATTTACGCCAGGGGGGATGGATGAAATCAAAGGGTGGAACAGAAATTTTTTTTAAACATTGAGGGGGGACACAAAATTTTTTGTGACAGAGACGGGGGGGGCACAAAATTTTTGTTACAGCCATCATAAAAAAATGAAAACTGTTTTTTTATGAAACTAAATACAAAATTTGTTTTCAAAAAACATTAAAAAAAAAAAAAAAATCATAAAAATTAAAACTTATTAAGAGGTTGTGGTGTAAAGAGGCTAGAAAGATGCTAGCTATAGACTATGAAAAGGGGGCAGCTAAATTTGTAGGTAAATCTTTCTTTTAACTCAGGTGTATAATTCAAATATAATATCTTCCGGACGTTGTAGAATCTATATAATTTTCAATATGCACTGGTCTACAAAATATCAACATTAAGTTTTTCACATAACAAGAGACAAAAGGACAAACCCATGATTGTAAAAACAGAATTAATACATCTTTTTATAATACAGTACATGTTAATAGAGTTCAAGACCTGACATACCCACTGTGGTTACACTTACAATGTAGCTTTCCTATGAAATGCATCAAGTATGACAGAAAACTTCAGGCTAATTCATTAAAGTGGTGATTTTGACTTGCCCTTGCACCAATTTGATGGCGGGTATTATCTTTCACATATAAATGAAATGGTAAACAGTAACTAATTGATATTACATAGCACAAAACTGGGAATTTTTCTTTAAGTAAAAAAAGGGAAAGTGTCGTGCCGAGCAAGTTCGTGCGCAGAGTGGCCCATCTCTCTGTAATTGACGTTTGGGCCAGACTCCTTCCATATTATTTTTTGCTGTGGGGGTTTCGCTTTTCGCCACGCCACTCCTCCCCCGCACATAGCGAGTCTGTTACCTTCCCAGCATTGAATAATTCTGGTACCCCAGGAGTATTGGAGGAAAAGCACTTTATCAAGGGCAGAACACGTGGCTGCTCAGTGGGACGCAAACCAATGACCTTTAATCAAATCCGTTTAGGCCCTTGTATATTGTATCCATGCTGAGATCCATGCTCACCCATAGGCCAGATCAAAATTAAAATAGAGCATTCATATAAAAGGTGATATGAAAAGGTGGCATATGATAACAGAATTATAAAATAACTGATTTGGGGCTGTTCTATCCACAATATGCAAAATCTAACATATTCTCTTTCCGGAGAATCAATCCTCGGTTTTCAGATTTACAAATCCGTACACACCAAAATTCAGACTGAGTATAATTAAAAATTGTGTAATTAATGATCATCATCATACTAGCATCTTAAATTAAGCATTCCATTACTAAGGAACTTTTCCAATTGCTTGTTGTATTGATCTTTATTACTTAGAAAGAAGCACCATATTCCTTTAACCACCACCACTATGTTAAACCCGACTCACAACGTCAAAGACTCTGATACAGTGACAGTGCTCCCACAGTGCTCATGTCACTGAAAAAATAGATCATTTTGGTACCTAGTAAGAATAATTAAGTTCCTAAATAGGTTCATCTGCTCAAGATAATGAATACTGAGAGCTTCTGAAGGCACTCAATTACTAAAACCCAAGAGCTTCCGGGGGCCCCCAGCCCCCTGGACCACCATCAGGGCCCAAAGGTGGAACCTGTACCCCCACCCATATTGCTCGCGCTTACGTGCTTATGGGGCACAATTTAACATCTTACATCTTACTACAATTTCCATTGGCTTGTCTTGATCTTCATTTACTTTGAAGAAAGGCATGTCACAATTTTCCTTGACCAACAACCACCTATATGTTTACAACGTATTCACATATGTCAAAGACACTGATACAGTGGCAGTGCTCTGACTGTGCTCATCACAAAAATAGCACGTTTTTGGCCTAAGTAAGCATAAATGTTTTAAACAATAATCATCTCCTTCAAAAAATAAGATAACTGAGAGCTCTCTGAGGGCACTCAAACAATGCAACCCAAGAGCTTCCAGGAGCTTAGCCCCCTGTACCCCCTCCAGGGACCCAAAGCGGGACCCTTCACCCACCCCTTAGTGCTCGTGCTACGCGCTCAGGTACCACTTTAACATCTTGTCCAGGGGTTCGTCCGTGAAAACCAGGTCGTAAATCTAACGTGCATACTATGTCATTCCTGAGTGTATCACTTATCCAAGCACTGTGTAAATGGTCTGAAAAGGTCTCTATTATGTGATATCCCATGAGTTAGTATACACGTAGGGTTCGCATGAGGTTCGCGAACGACCCCCCTGGGCACCACATCCACTACCTCGAGTCCCGGACAAACTCGACCTTTTATGAGACCAATTCGCTACAGTGACGATTGTTTGTATGGATCATTTTGACTAAAATGCAGATAGATAGGACCCTCTACACTATTAACCGGACGACGCCCACCATATCATTGATGTCCTACCCATTTCTTGACAGTAAAGAATCTAGTAAAAGAGTCATCAAAGAATATTTTATTGTTGATATTGTCCTTTAAAAGAGGTTAATTCTCTCCAAAAAGCTCTGATTATTCAGTGGAGCAATAAGAAACATTAACCGCTGCCATGTGCATTAGAAATTATCTTCCAGATAAAAATCATTCTCCTTAAAAGCGGGTTGGTGTGGATATATGGAGAAAATAAGAGTGGGAAAATATGAGGGGTGGAAGGAGAAAGATCGGATATGAACGCGGAGACAGACAATGCACTTAAAGGAAATATGTCAATATTTTTGTCATCTCAGTTTGACTTACATTCATAAAATAAATGTACATACAACATCACAAATTCCCGAAAAAATAATACAATTTTGCTGTAAAATTAACAAATAGAGGCATTTTAATTTTTTGCTTTTTTTGACATACGAAAACGGGCGGATTTTTTCGCCACGGCTTCATTGATCAAAAGCGCCCACATTTTGCGCTCCTCGATGACTCAAGTGATGACCAAACATTTGTGGTTGACTCGAATTGTTTATTGCTGACACGGAATATTGATGGATTAATGAAAGAAATAATCAAATTAAAAAAATAAGTTACAGAATGAACATAATTTTGTTTTCATTTTCGTTGTGTTTTAATTAGTATTAAATGGCACCCCTGCGATAATGGTCACAAACGACGTAAATTTTGGTGGTCCTCACTTTGACGTCACAATTGCCTGCGATGTGGAATTTGTTGGAATCGTTTTTGAGTAAGCTATTGGGCGAAAATAAAAGGGCAAAATACTCAACACATGTGGACAATTTCACTTTTTGAATTTATTATGTAATCTCGTTATTTAAGCTTTCCATCCATACAATTTTTTTCCAAATATTCAGAAGCATCACATATTTCCTTTAAAGTGACAGGAGGAGATTTTTTTTACGATACCATTTCCCTCAATTGCACAGGATCGATTGTAACCACCTTCCAAGAACGGTTCCGAGTTTATTGGACAAACAAGTACAAGGAAAACAGCAAACTGTTTGAACTTGCCTGACTATCGTTCGTAATTGTCCCCATATAACACCGTGCTTTTGGACTTTCTGTCGTGCTGAACAGCAAGTACTAAATCATCATATTATTCCAAAAGACGGCGTATTCGGCTTATTCACTTCAGCTGTGACTAATACATGGCAAGCATTCCAAGAAATGCAAAAAACAAAAACCCGTTCGAAAAAAATTGGGGGCGTCTTCTGGAAATCCTCTGTCTCTTAAGAGAGCTAGGGGAAGCAATCACCTCGCTGTCCTTCAAAAGAGATGTCTGGGATTGCCATTTATGAATTGTATAATTGAAAATATTCGAGGGGGGACATGAAATTTTTTTTCTACTAGTCAAGGGGGGGACATGAAATTTGAGCACTTGAGATAGGGGGACTTGAAAAACAGCGTTAAAAAAGACGGACATCCTCCACAACCCCATGGCTTAAATATGAACACTCCCTTAGAGGGAAATAGGGTAGCACATTTCCCGAGGTTACTGGCTATGGGCCTATTACCCCCAAACTCAGAAGGTGAGGTGATTGTCCCGTAGCCATACCAAGGGAAAATAGGTGTCTATTTCCCGATATAAACCTGTTAGTATTTGGTTTTATACAACACCTCACTGTTACTCTGGGGACGAGGTGTAGGGAAATAATTCAATCTATTTCCCTAGGGCAATAGGCTCCGTAATAGAAATCAGCCAATGAATAAGCATATTATGTTCCTGAATTCCATTAGCTTGTAATTCCCTATGCCTCATCATACTGATGGAGCGCTATTTTAAACACAAGCGCTGCAGGTGCGCACGCATACTGTAGGGCAGTGTTTTGTCATCCACGGACCTCATTACCCGACCTTGACGTCACGGTAACTATCTATATACTCATTTGGCCTTTTTGTTCAGAAATATGTATCTAGGTATCTGTATGTTTCATATATGCTGTTGTTAAGGCGTCTTATCACCATTTCCTGTGAGAGAGAGGGAGGGGGAGAGATAGAGAGGGAGAGAAAGAGTGAGGAGAAAGAGAGGAAGGGAAGGGGAGGGCGGGACCGAGACAGACAAAATCGAGAAGAGATTAGTATAAAAAGTAAAAACCAAAAACTCAACCATAAAAGTTAACTTGTACTTACAGGCTGCAGAGCAGTGTCTTAGCGGACTGGTAGAACACATTTACAACACTCTTCCAAAATCAGTGTGCTCAACAAAAGTTTTACTCAAAGCTACAGAGAACTTAAGACGGTTACCAGAGCCGAAAGACAACGACTTGTAAAGGCGGTAAGGTATAGTCAATTTTCAAAACACGAGGTTTACATTGACAGATTGTCCGGGCAAAACCAAACGGAGTCGTGATTTCACATCATTTTTGTCTTTAGTCAGAGTTTAGTGAGAAATTCACCTTTTGTTAAAACTGCGACGGTCATTTTAATTATGAGGTGAAAATGTATTCCCGAATAAGTCATGGGGAAATGAGCACGTAAAGGAACTCTGTGGGTTTAGCAACAATTTTTGAAGATACTGACTGAAATGATGCATGCAGGGAATTTGTATAATCATGCTTATTCCAAGAGGAAGGTGATAGCTGCGTATCTAACTCGCTCCAATGGATTTTTTTGTTGTTTTTTTTTTGGTCAAGATATACACAAAATACGACATTTTAGAATCGTTTACTAAAAGACTGGAGAAAAATGTGTTAATTGTATAATTGAATATTATAAATTAGAGATTAGGGCTGAATATTTTTAGCTTCGAGTGCGATAAATTTCCCGGCTACCTTTGATTACAAGTTTATAGTGGACTTCTCAAACACAGCATGTTACTAACATAGTGGTATACTAAAGTAATCCTAAGGTTCGACCGTTCCTCCCATCTGAGTCACTGAAAACATTGTCTAATTCTTATTTCTCTTATGGGGCAATGTGGGCCGATTTAGAAATGCCCATTTTCAAAAAGAATTATGAGAGCAAGTACTAACTTGGCTTGCTCATACTGATCCCCATTTTCACTCTTAAAACCCCGAAGATTTATGACATCTACAAACTACAGCTTGCATCTTTTATGTTGCGATTTTATAATGATCTTCTCCCTACTGACCTCATCCCTGATGACTTGGTTTAAAAACATTGACACCGCCGCTCATCACTATCACGCTTATATGGCTTTTTCAATCACAGGACGAACACTGTTTTTTCAAGTAACAACACAAATTCTCAAGGTCGATCCCATCTTTTGGAAAACCTAAAATACACAAATCAGTTTCTACGACAAAGACCCCTCTCCATAACTTACTTTTATTACTGTTACTTTTATTTCTTTCATCCAACTTTTTGACTCGTTTATTTGAAAATAAACACTCGGTTTATTCTCGTCTGTCTTGTCCGGCCTGTCGATAGGTTAGTCGTAAGTCAACATCGTTTGTGCTGTTTTAATGTTTTCCTTGTGGTCATACTTTGTTCGATATATGTACGCGTGTTTGCACGTCGTATGTTTTATCTGTTTTGCTACAGGACCATTTTCCAACTGTATTACCTTATACATTACAAAGTTTCTATTATTAGTACACTTTAATTAAATTTATTTATATTACTTGTGTATACGTATTATTAATTAAGTAGAGTTCTTGGAGAATGTCCGTACGTCGCCCCCCACCCCCATCCTGCAGATTTCAAGGCAACTGCAACCCCACGATATGCTTTTAGCAGTGTCCTCATCTCAATCACCGTTATTAGTTTTCTTGGGTAATTATATTGTATAATGCTTGTATATTTGATGTTAAGATGAAACGATTTTTGATTGATTAGATTGACTGAGCTTCAGTAATTTCAAATTAATTTATTTCACACCTGGGCCTTGTTCAAATTATTATTAGATATTACAAAAATATTTACGAACACAGCTGGCACAAACAAATTATTTAACAACCAGGATCATAACAAACTTGATAGAGAATTTCTGTATTTGTGTCCGTTTTGACAGTGGTGCGATTTTTTACTACTAACTTCAAGTACAAAGTCCACTTTCTGACCTAAAGCAACCCTTGTACATTCCCTTTTAGCAGCCCAAATGGCCATAGTGTGAAGTCGTCTTGAAAAAAGGCATTTGCCCACCCCTACTTTCGATCTTACTAAACAAGTTGAAAAATATACTTAATCACCAAGTTTCTGGAAAAAATCTATAAAAAAAATAAGCCTTTAATTTAAACTGATTAGATTTTCTTTATAAATGTTTGAATACTAATTGAACTGA
Source organism: Ophioderma brevispina (assembly GCA_023653785.1). Lineage (NCBI taxonomy): Eukaryota > Metazoa > Echinodermata > Ophiuroidea > Amphilepidida > Ophiodermatidae > Ophioderma > Ophioderma brevispina. Next base: position 14,019 of record JAMKCH010062504.1, read on the forward strand.
TTAAATTCTCTATATGATTATCTTTAAAAATTATTGAATACTAATTGAACTAATAGGTTCTCTTTATGATTTTTTAAAAATTATTGAATGCTAATATAACTGATTAGATACTCTTTATTATTCTCTTTAAAAATTATTGCATACTAATTCATTTAAATTTTTACATACAATACCCTTCGGCAGCCGCCTTTTAGAAAATGACATAAAATGCAACATTTCGAGGGAATGCAAAAAAGAAACGATGTTGCACATTCAGAAAGACCTTGAAAGTTGATACAAATATTGAACATGAGACGAAATTCTTTCAAACCCAAACAACGTCCACACACCATATCAGACACGTCGTTCTAAAGTATACATAAAACCCCGCCGTTAGCATGAAGTTAACATGGCATTTGATTCCATACTGATGAAACTTTCGCGTCCAACCCCCATGACACATACAATGTAAGTGACTTCATCACCTGTATAAGCTATGTCTACATTAACTAATTCGAAGCACATACTTGGCATTCTGAACGAAAACAACATTACACCACAGATGAAACTGTATTTCACTCTTTCCTTACCTAAGTCCGACACCACGCTCACCACGCTCTGTTGATAAAAAACCGGAAGTTTTCAGCAGGTTAAACATAATCCAGACAATTTAAGCTTTCCTCTGACCATGCTGACCAATTCTTTCTCATATTTACATAACTATGGATGCATGTCGCACGTTACAGCTAAAGTAAGGTAATACATGCATGAAACGATATGACATACTTTATAGCATATAAAGGTGTAACGAATGATAAGTAGTAATTTAAGATTATTTCTGCTAGCAATTCATTCTCTATAGAGAATTATACTAACATATCCAAGTCTATGAAAAAAAGCCTTTTCAGGATTGGATGAATAAAGAGGTCGTTTCGCGATGAAAGAAGGTCGCATTGACAAGATACAGCTTGTTTTGCCTTTATTCCGCAATGCAATGGTTTCAATGCCAGATGCATACGACCAGTTCAGCAAAGTCATTGTGATTCCCAACTATTGGTGTTATTCTCTTCACATTTTGCTTAACTCTAAAGTGAAAGCATTCTACCCTGTTTTCGTATTGCTGAAATGCCTCTTAAAGGCCACTAAATTTGGTGCTATCGCCCTATTGACATTCAAGTCAATTCTACCATTTTAAAAGCAGAATTGCTTTGGATGTCAATGAGACGATGTTGGCTTTGTGGAACTGGGTTGGGTACAATTTTCTTTCACAGGCCGTTGATACCATTAACGATTGCTAGATTTCGGTTACATCCCCGTTTCTAGCGGTCACTTTGGAATTATTGAGGTAGCTTTAGGTCACGGATGGGGGTTAACTCGGTTGCTGTCTTTCCATTACTCTACTGCTACACCGTTTTTTGTTGATTCTTGTACCCCCACCTTCCAGTTGGGTGCTGTAGTTGTTGAAATTGCTATCTGTTTGCTTATTTGTGTCTATGAGGAGAAGGTTAACAGAGAGGAGAAATTAAAGTCTACTGATGGTGGCTTGTATATCCCTTAATTCACTAGGGGGCCAAAGCCAAAAATATCGTATGCGATGGGACGGAATTTGATGATGCATTTTCTTTTGCACCTCTTTACCAGTTGCATGTGTAAATGGTTGATGTTGCTTAAGTAAACAAGCAACTTACAGACTACATTCAGGCACACATTAAAGAAACTCAAGGTTAAACATGTTGCCATGGTAACATATATTTAATGGCGCGACGGGACGGATCGATAGATTTCATGGTATTTTGAAAATTGAACATTTGCTTAATTATTATCAAAAGTTATAGGAGGTACATGAAATTTTTAACATCAATATTAAGTTCAACTATCATGCTGTTGATATCAATAGAAATTTGGATCTTAACTTTTACTAATTAGCAGATATGCAACTTTTACTAACGACATGTCTGTGCGACAGGACGGAATGCGACGGGACGGAATCAATTTCCTGCCTCAATTTAATTTGGCAATATCACCTTTTTCATATAAAATTGCATTTTACTCAACTTTGAGTGAAAGCCAAGGCAAATTAAAACAATACCTATTTCAGAGAAACCAGTTGTGTGATTATTTTCTTTGTTTAAACCGTTATTAAACCATTTTAATACATTAATACCCAATTCGTACATTGTTTTGGGGCGTTGCAAGCACTGACTACAAATACAACAATTTGAAGCAGTTTTACTGGTAAAAGTCGCACATGCTTCAATTTCAAACTACAAAAAACTGACCATGTGTGTCTACATGTAATTATTTAAAGGAAAATAGCTTGTTCACTTTAACTGCATGCAAAGAGTTAATGTACTTTCGGTTACAATTTCTACATGCACTTTGCTCCAAAGAAAATTGAATGCAGTTCAATGATCATTATTTCACTGATAAAATACACCAATCAATGTACAATCATTTTGCCCAAAATTGTTCTTGTTCTATGTAAATGATCGCAACTAACTCATAGTAGTGAAAGTAGCATGACAAAATCCTCAAAAAGCATGTAAATTTGAGTAAAAAGGACCCAAAACGGAAATTTTGAGTAGTCCATTTACTGAAATCAGGAAATTTCGTGAAAATTTACATCCCTGCATTTGTACAACTTCTACATTTAAAATAACAAGTGTTACTTTGGAATTTATTAACAAACAAGTTAAAGAACAAGACTAGTTTAGAAAAAGTCATGAAAATAATACAAAATAATGGATGTAGCATTGTATTTGGATATTCACAGTGAACATTTGGAACTGTCTTATCCCCCCCAAAATCAGTGTGAAATGGGCTATTCCAAATTTTTAGATAGGGGCTATTATAAAGTGCAATGAAGGTAGAAGCAACTTCCCTCAGGGTATAGTATTTCAAGCCAGATACATGTACGTACATGTGCGTGAATTAGACAATATACTGAATTTAAAGCATGTTTTGTGATCATTTTCTTATAATGATAGTACTGGTAATTTTTATTATCAAAATGAAGTTTTCAAAGCATTTATTGCTTAGTACAAACAAAAGGAGCATGAATAGTTTGATACCTAAAAAAGTTTTAATAAATAGCAGCAAGCGTAATTTTTCTGTATGTTCATTAGGCATATTTCCGTCCCGTCGCACTTGATTCCGTCCCGTCATGAAAAGGACACACTGCTATAGTTTTAAGTAAAAATATTGGAAATTATTTTATTGTTTGTTAACATGACAGTTGCAACAATAATTGATAGTTTGGAAAGTTTCATTCAATATGAATATTTTTTAACCCTCGAAAATAAAAAAAAATCGCCTCAAAATGCGACGGGACGGAATTTTACTCTTTTATTCTGTTTTTTTTCCTACTTTTAAAAACACTTTTGAGAATTTTTTAATGTTTGATTTGTGTGATCAAATAAATATTAAAATGCAAAAAACAGAAATTTGTTATCTCTTTTTAGTATTAAGATATATCAATTTTTTCAGATTCCGTCCCGTCGCACTAAGAGGGCGCCATTGTTATCTTTAGTTGCCTTTACTTCAATAACGATGCCGCAATGTAATGCACAATTTTTTTTTGGTTTCATAGGCTTTGGTTGGTTAGTACCCTTTGTAGCCATCGGTGCAATTTACTTCAATAGCAGGACTGGAATTTTAGGTTTGGTGATGACCATTTTGGCTTTGGCCCTATGTCATTTCTTATTACTTTTCAAAAATCACGAAGTGGATCCCTGCCTTGTGTTTATAGGGCGGAATGCTCCTGGAGCCTATACACAGAAAAAAATACTACCTTCCCTCTTGCGGTGATGCTCAGGTTGGTAGCCATTTTCCTCTAGGGACGATAGAAGGGATATATATATGTCACTACAGCAGAGCTTCTTAGCTCAACTACATTGCAAATATTTTAACCTTTTCGTCTAACTACACTACCGGTAACTAATATATGTTTAAAAGTGGATAATATGCAACCTTTTTGTTTCGCTCTTAAAAATAGCTGAAAGTTTTTGACGAACGAAAGCTTTTAGCGTACTTTCCCACTGAAAGAAAAGTCCACGCAGGGGTGATTCCCACTTGGTAATGATGAGGGTTATTGTACTTGATATTTATAGAAATAGACCCTATTCTAAAAACTAGGGTGGTTCAGAAAGAATTACACCCTAAATATTGGGGACCATAACTTCAAAAAGGGAGTATCACATTTTGGAGAGAAATTTAAAAACGAATCTTTACCACAAATTATTTGTCAATATTTTAAATTGTAAACAAAACCTAGATGTTCGTGTTCAAGTAGTAGTTTTGAAGAGAAAGAAATAAGCGATTATGTAACTCATGTCAAAGGACACTTCCTTCCAAGTTTTGTAATAAAGTTGATTCAGACAGAACAGGCGAGAACTAATAATAATACTTCTTCATTTCTTTTTCATTTTATTTCTTTAGAAACAAATAAGATAATAAATTATATTTTGCACCAGGTTTTCAACATAATATGCAAACTACAGTTCACAAAAAGAAATTTTACATCTTTTCTTTTTTACACTTAAAAGATTGAAGAAAAAAATGAAGAAATGTCAGCGACATCTTCAATCTTTTTGAAAATTATTGTTTAATTACCATAGTTGTCGCAATCAAGCAAATTCCTTTTTCATTTAATTTAAATGCATATCATCAAGCAGCTTTCTAGAAAAGTTAAGAAAAGTATATGCTTTGAAATTTGACATTAATATTCGGAAACCGAAGAAGTTTGTATTCAACTAGGTTTGATGCATCTTATAACAATCTAAGAATGGTTTCAACCACCAAATGTCACCTTTTTTTGTTGCATATTTTTTAATTTTTTTAATTTTTTTAATTTTTTTGATAAAATGTTTCAAGAATTTGTATTATCCAGCATGCCAACAAATGCCAAAAGTAAAATTAAATGTAAAAAGTCAGTCGACCAAATATCAACTCTTCAAGTTCATAAAGAAATCCGTCTAATGGGCTGCAAGGTTCTGTAAAGTCGGGCGGTTCTCCGCCTTCCACAGCGACTCTGGTTCAAATTTTGACTTGTACCCGTTTCACGGTACTTCTTAACGTTGTTCAAGATTGTCTCTGCAAGGAGGATTTCTGTGGAATCTTAATCTAAATTCCACCCCATGCCTGACCAGAGTATGTTATGACAAGTTTCGGCATATCTGAAACCACAAACGCCCTTTGTATGCGCGATAAATGGTTGACCAACCATCTGTCTCGTGCCAGTATTCCTTATCAACACGAGTATAGATTAAAAAGTGGGAATTTTGAATTTCACTAAAATCAGGCCTTTAACAAATTTAAAGGTATAATCCCACCCATCTTATGGAATAATAGGTCTAATTTGAATAAAAACTATGTGATAAACCTTCTTGTTCAGGTCTATCCACCTGGAAAGTTTCATTAAACTTCTCAATTCATTCCATGCAGTGCCACCCCTACTTCAACGACATAATATTTAACATTTTCTACAGATTTTATTGGTCAAAAATCACACAATAATTAATATATGAACAAATATTTTATTTTTCTTGTGGGTTTTTGTTTATTGCACGGTATTGTTTATACTATTTTAACGAACCAAAATATAGCAATGACTCACATAAATATACAACAAGGCTGGTTCTTTGGGGATGAAAAGAAGAAAACTGAAAGATAACACGAGTAATCAGCGGTAGTAACATCAAATCTGCATTATTGTGAGCAAATTGAAAGGAAGTGTCCATTGACATGGGACATAAGCAGCTTATTTCTTCAACAAATACTGAACCGAATGGAGTGATGTTTACATCAAAATGTTACAAACTAATGTGGTTTAAGATTCTTTTTAAATTTTCTCAAAATTGTGAGTACTTACTGTTGAGTTATGGTCGCGTAGGGAAGTTAGGGTGTAATTCTTTCGTGAGACACCCTGTAATACCGTATGCCATGCCGCACTGGCGATGTATCTTTTCGATTGGCCAGCGACAATGCCAGGTTGACTGGCGGTGGTTGTGGCTTGTTCTGAATCTCTTGGAGATTGCTGCATATGTTCAGAATGTTGACAAGCCTTCGAGACACACGTTTGAGCCTACAAAAACTTCGTCTCTTTTTTGTTTAGAACAGTATGTGCATTGGCGATACATTTTTTTCAACTGGTATAAATAGGGGAATGCAAGGTTTGCAAAAATCCAACATTGAAGAGATTAGGGATACATAAAGTTTACAAACACCACTTCTCACATATTTATGCACTTAATGATGTATTTTTTCTCTGATGTGAAAAACGTTATCCAGTATAATTTTATTGATAGCGTCATTTCATCATCATTTAAGTGTGTGAAACCTACAAAGAGTAGAAATATGTTTACTTGGAATATCTCCCTATATATGAACAGACTATGTTTGGCAAAGGAGTACATGGTTTCTTGTTATACTCACTGATGTATACATACCCCTTTCCGAAACTATTATTTCAGTTATACTAAGGAACAAACATATCATAATTGCTGTAATAATAATAAAATAATTGGGATCTATTCGTCCAATATAACTTGAAACGATTACCTTATCTAATGAATATAAAATCAGATTTTATTCTTTTGTATTGATAGCGCTGGATAACGCTGTTCTCACAATATGTTTCATAGGGATAAGTTCAAGATTAAATCCGCTTCAAACACTCAATATGTTATTTACTGTTATGTACTTCCGTATGTTTTTGTATATTTAGTATGTAAGCAAATAAATTAACACATATAAAGGTATTTTTACATAATCGGTCCAAACAGCGACAAAATACTCATTTAATTTCATATTACGCATTCTCCATAAAGAACTCTGCAAAACTAATTTAAAAGAAAAATATGTTTGCCCTCAATGAAACTTCGTCAAATTTGCAGAAGATGTAGCTAATTAAATAAACATCAGTTGTTAAAACTGTGTCGTTGTTGATATTACTAGCTTTATTCTGATTTTGTCATAATAAATGAGAAGTTTCAAAAATATGTGTCGATTTTGCTAATATCACTGTCAGCACTAGTCCTAGAAAGGCTTTTCGCCGGCAGTTATACATTACTACATCTAATGGGTTAGTAGATAGCTGATGGGTGAGTAGATAGTTGCAAAACTGATAGATGCTTGTGGTTAAACTAAATTCAGTTTTTCCATAGGGTTGTTAAAACCAAATCTAGTTCACTCAGGGCCGCTTGTATCTGGTATACTGACATTTCCAACATAACCCTATTATGCATGAGTCAATCAGAGATAACATTGAGAAAGGTGATTTCCCACGAGGTCCAACCTACTACCTACCCTTGTCCTAACTAAACCCGAACACTACCCCAAGCTCTAATTGGTTAACCCTTTAAAACTCAATCAACAGTTGCTCGTCGGTTCCGCTAGGCTCTTTCCCATTTGAACCGGGTTATAGTTAAACACGGTTCATCCGCCATACACTGCCAATCATAGTTGAGTTTTTGAAGCCACTCTAGTCCTAAAACCAGACTCTTGGCAATAATAGCGTAGCATGTATACTGTATTCAATGCTTTGGTGTCAAAATGATTATGCTTGGTTCAGTGGATACAACGACCGCCTCATGACCCAAAGGTCCTGGGTTCGAGTCCCGCTGAGGCCAATGTGTTGTGCACTTGGGCAAGGCACTTTACCGCGCTTGCCACCCAGGTGCTAAATGGGAGCTGATAGGAACATTGTCCATTGAGCGCCGCCCAAAGGTATGAGTATGCCTTGGGCATTTGTAAGGCAGTTGACATATTCTAGTGGCAGCGGAAATAAATTTAAAGCGCTTGATACATTGGGAAAGGCGCTATATAAATGTCGACATTTATTTATTTTTACTATAGCAAATGCTGGATGCCTTTTTAATAGGGCTGTCATTTGAATGATCAAGGAGCGTATAGCACAATGTATTATATAGTACGCAAGAAAATACCCTGTTCCCAAGGAACTCTAACCTGGAGTAGTGTACATTGGATCATTAAATAAGAAAAGCGATGAACACCAAAGTGACTCAGACTGCTAACGAGAATCGACTATTGCCAATCATGTGTGAAACGACCAACGTTGATTGGGGCAAAACTAAAATTATGGACATGAACATTAATCACTAATTGCATGTACTTAAAGGAAACTCATTGGAAGCTTTGTACATCCACTCTACTCCAAAAAACTTCAATAAGGACAAACGAGTAGAAATTCCTCCTGAAAGGAGTGAATGCCTCCCGACCAATGTGCTGTCACTTATTGTGCTCTCCCTTTGTTCACTGGTGTATATAAGGTGCAACATGACTGCTTAGTTTGCTCTGATGATGGCATTTGCTAGAGTGTCGAAAGCTCAGCCTTTCAATTTGGATGCCTCTAGGGAAAGATTATTTCCTACTTACCAACCTAGAGTAACAAGTAGTTTCAAATCAATACACAAAGTGGCTTAAATCACATTACAACTTCTTTCGTGAAATAAGCATCTCGACAAAATTACACTCATTACATATGGTAAAGAAAACGTTGATGTAAAATTTCAACGTAGAGTTGAAAAACAATATATAGGCATATTTAAACCTAAAAACAGATATGGGTGAAATGAAACATGACTTCATTTCCACTAAGTAAACAATACATTTCACGCCATTTCTTTCCTATACGTAGGCGTACGACTACCTTCAGGCATCACCGTTAGTTGTTGGGGCATTTGATGACACATTTGGAATACTGGATAGCCAGCAGGAAGGGCTTTATCAGTGGATAACAATCAACTATGTGAATGGTGAGATACTGCGAATGATAACCTACTTTACAGCTGTATGTATGACATGTATGAAGAAAGTTACAATATCGTAGCTTGAGTCCCGCAGGACGCTTTCTACCCTCAATCCAACGCTTCTGCTTCCTAATTACCGGCCTTCTGCAACGATCGTAGGTTGTGTTCAATGGCAATATCATTATAAAACTGATATGTTTCTTTAGAAAATATCTTGCAGTCATTCGTATACCCCATGAACACATAAACTGCATCCATTATTATTTAACTCAGTTTGTAGTAGAATATTTGAGAGACCATCTTTATTTTGCTCTGATATCGGCTAAATTTTGTTTAGTTATTTTGGAGCCCACAAGCTAAAAATAAGTACAGCATGTTGTGCTAGGAGTGAACATAGTTGACGATTTGGGTAAATAACACATATTTGTGCCAAAAAATACACCACATATTGTAATTATTTTTTAAGAGAGTGTGTAAATTTTCCAGAATACCAAAATTGTGACAAAGTGACAAACATATTATGTTAAATGAGTTGTCACTAGCATATATCAACTTTTGGATGCAAGTATTGCGATTGCAACCTTCCCGCTAAATTATTGTTTAATCTCTTTAACAGGCATGCTGACGTCAACTGATTCAACACAGAAAACTTGTGGTGTGATTGGCCTAGGAGGTGGTTCAGTGCAGATTACATTTCAACCTACAGACCCACAAACATTGAAAGAGACTGCTTTATCTAATGAATTAAAAGACGTGCATGTATTTCAACACACTGTGCAGTTGTACACGCATAGGTAAAGTATCTTGAGAGAATGTGAATTTTCTTCACATTTTCGATGAAAAGTACCAGACCGACCGCATACGTTCAGAACTAAAATGAACTAAAATCTAAACATTAAAATACTGAATGAACAGTTGAGTGTTTGAGATATGATTTGAATTGACCAATCGAGATAACGTTTCTTACTAAAGATTGACCGAATCTCTCGGTTTGCCTACAGTGATCACTCTAAATAAATGCAAGTATTTATATAGCGATCTATATAATCCGCTGTCACTAGGATAAATCACATTTTCACATATTGAAAATTCGGCAGCCAATTATAACGGCGCACAGTGTGACTACCCCTAACAGCTCCCCATTTACACCTGGGTGAAGTGAGACAAGCGAGATAAAGTGTCTTGCCCATGGACACAACACGTTGCATGGCCACGGCGGGGCTTTAACTCACAATAGGCACAATCAATGATTTGCTAATTCAGAAAATCTAAAAAAAGTCATAAAAAAATCAGATTTTGTATATCTGTAACAAGTACAGCTATCCTAACAAAGCAACCTAATAAGGGGAGAATCGGATATTTCAGTCATTACTGTCCGAACATACACTTACTACAACATATAACTGAATGGAGATTCAGTTTCATATCTTTGAACACTGTCGGTTGTTTCTTTTCTGCAAATTTTTCAGTTGCAAAAATAAGTTCTAATGGCTTGTCCTTCACTTTTAAGCTATGCCTTCAAATTTCTAATATTTTCACTTTTTGAGTGAATCACTGATAGTGGCTTTAAACGGTCTAATGATCATGAGTCCAGCGCTTTTCCACTGGACCACACGTGATCACTCTAATGGAGTGAAATTTTAAAAACTTGCAATACAAGTGAAATTTCTCTTCAGTGTTCACAGTTCAGCTAGTTTAGAGTCGTACATTGCAATACACCTTCAGAAGAGCGATTGGTGTGTTCACTGTCGGCAATTCCTTAAAGAAAATTCTCACTTTTACATTTAGACAGTAAGTTAGCTTACTAATTAATGAATATACATCCTTGTCTACCTGGAGAACTAAGTAGTTACAATTTCAGTAAGTTAGCTTGTTCCACAAATCAGGTATAGATGCAATTGGTTTGGTTTAGGTTGCATGACTGCATTTGTTTAAGATCATTCATACCGTTAAATGTTATAATCAACAGGGCCGGTCTTTTGAGAAAATGGCATTAAAAGCATTAGACACGTGGCCATGGAAAAGGATCGGTGAATGCCCCCTTGTATTTAGTTGACGGAAGCACACTGGTTTCTTTTTTGAGTAATCTGGCATTCATTTCCAACGGGGGCACCCCCTCCGATAAGCTGAACTATACTTCGTCCTCCCTAAACTAAGGAGTGACGTCACAGCTTTTACGCAGTCTTAAACGTGCGAATCGCAGTACGCCACAGTTGTAATCGCGAGCGTACAAAGTCGGCGTGCGAGATACGCATGCTCAATAGCTCCTTAGTTCAGGTCGGGCGAAGTATAGTATGAGATGGAGGTAAATTTGCGAAGTGGTGAATCCTCAGAGGTGAAATTCCTGATCATTTGATATCCTCGAAAAGGGGTTATTTCTAAAAACAGATTCTGACGGTGTGTTTGGTGTTATGAATAAAATGTTGAATCAAGATACCCCTACACCAATGTTTCCTAATTTGTTCATTTTTCGAACAGAAATACAAAATCACGGATTTCTTTCGAATTAGAACGAATCTGTACGTAATGAGACACACACAAACAAACTATACTTGGGCAAATCAGATGATATAAATTTCAACTGTTTTAGATAAGTCTGGAGACGAGGCAATTGATCACAAAATTCCCCTTTTAACAATTGATGAAAGTAGGTTAGAACCACCTTTAAAGACCATATTAAGAAACATGTGTTTGTATTTTCCCATCAACTGGAATCCATAATCTTTAATATCAAAACGAGTCCCCCCTGTGGCCTCGAATAGACGACACGCTAAAGCTTGTGTTTAAGTTGCATTAATATCGACTTGGCTGAGCATATAATATTTGCTAACATACGTATACATCTACAGTAATAAAACATATTTCATGGTTATTTTAACCCGTATTGGATCATCTGTTCACGCCTCAGTGCTTGACCGATTTCACACTTGTCTGGTTTTAATCTGCCTGAAAGATCAGTCCAATTTCAGTATTTTGGTTACATTATATTAGTGTACTTTAACATGAGTCAATATTAACGCACTTTTTGATGGATGGAAATAATTATGTGCCAGAATATATTGCTAATGGTATTGGGTGTAATCCCAAAAGATTAAATTAATAATTACCTGCTAGTCAAACTTGTTTCTTAACAAATATTATTACCGCATTTTCATCACACACGCTGGGGTAATATCCAGTGCGTAAGAACGGACACTAAAATATTTGATGCTTACATCGAAATTACGTGTTTTCTGGACTTTCACATGGTTGAAAATAAAATCAAAACAAAGCATTACATAAAAACAAAAAACACTCACACACAGTTTTTGTAGTTTTTAAGGTACATTTGTTCATTTTAAAAATAATTTTAACGGCTTCATTTTCCTCTGTGATGTATTCTAGCAAAATGAGTCGTTTGTTACTAATATTGATTTAGAGATATAACCCATTTTTTTATATCCATCTTCCTTTGTATTTCATTGTTCTGAGCAACACTTAAAATACCATATCTCGGGACCCGTACGTTAATTAGTTTGTTTTGGAGCAAGGGTGAAGGGTATTTTGTTTCTTATTGCATGTATGTCACTTTTCTTGTTAGTAAAAAATGTAAACCTACTAGTATTTTGTGTATGTAATTTTTTGGGGGTCTGATCACCTCTGGTCTTTGGTCTTTCGATCACATCCCCATATCATTTTTTGTATTTTAAATCGTAGGATGAATGCAAGACCAACGTAAGTGCATTTTGACTAATTTTACAAGAAGAACATTTTCGTGTTTCTATTGGTTTCTATAGCTGGTGTGTCCATATTATAACAGGTAATAGAATAGGAAATGTATTTGTATGATATAAATGAAATAATTTCTTCTAGATTAACGTAATTAAATATGTATTTACAAATTAAAGAGAACGTATGTGAAATCAGTATTTTCTTGCTAATTCTTGCATTAAAGGGATGGCCCGATTTAAGTCTATAAATTTTTCATTTTGATAGAATGGCCTTCACCCTAAAACCCCATCTGTAAAGTTTCGCGCCGATGGTTTAACCCGTTTTTAAGTGAGAGCTAAAAACGTGATTTTGTAATCCCCATAGAGTACTGTGTAAAATTAATATTGGTCGACCAAATTGGGGCATATTTTCGCTCATACCATCCAAACCAAACATCCTTTAGGCCTAAGATTTCACAGGTTAAATGAGGAAAAAAAGTAGCTTTCTTCTGATACCATAATTTTGACCACTTTCGGTAAAATCTGGGGTCCCGGGGAACGAGGCTATTAGCGATCGGAACATGGACCTTTAAACATCTTCCCTTTCCAGCGCAAGACGAAAGTAATATGATGCAGGTAGAACCTTAGAAGCGAGCGCTCAGATACACTTTCATTTTGTCATATTTGCCAAAATGCACGCAAGAATTCCATATTAATTACCGTTTGGAAATCCCAAATGCCCAAATCCAGCAGATCGTGTCCGGCCCCCCTGGTCTAAGTCGTATTTATTCTTTCTACTTCTTAGCCGAATAGTATGACAGCTTTGGTCAAAAAATGTTTGTTTGCCGTAATCCAACCAGCCCTGACAACAACAAAAAATAAGAATTTTTCGTCAAGATCTCGCTTTTACGTGTAAACCAATGGCAACGTCTAAAATTAGGATTTCTTGGCCGCCCTCCCCTGAAGAAATCTATTGGTGAAATTTTATTTAAACATATTTATTTATCGTATTGTTTTATTCCAAGCATAATTTTTAAAATATCAGCACAACATTATCATATGTTTAATGTTAGAAAACAAGTACATAAAAATAAATTTGCGAGAAAACAAAATATACAACAGAATGGAGAATTAAAATAAATTCCTTGTTGAATATCGGACTACAAATTAAATTATTTTTTATTAACTATTTTTGTCCGGTTCCCGTCGATTTTTATCTCCGTAGGAGTTAATGGTAAGAACGAAAAGGGGGATCAAATGAGGGTCGGTATTGTTTAAACCTGTCAGACTATAGATTTTCAATAGCTTTCAATACGTACGCGTTAGTCTATAAGGTCCGTATGCACAAAAAGTTAGACCAGGTTTAAAGTTAGACCTGGTCTAAGTCTAAATTAGTTTTGTCCGAAATTGACAGTTATTCACATTTTCTTCAAAAAGTAACTAGCAATTTTCAAAGATTAAAATGCAAATGTCAAAATAAATACCAAATACCTCATGTAAGTGCAAAGTAAAATGTCTTTTCTGCAGGGGCTAAATTGTACTTAGACCAGGTCTAACTTTAGACCAGGTCACACTCTTTTGTGCATATGGACCTTAGAGCTTCGCTTCGCGCTCGCTTATAAGTGTAGCACTTACGTTGGTCTTTCACTGAACAGGGGCAAAAATTAAGTACGTAAGTACCACTTACGTTGGTCTTGCACTGAAACAAGAAAAACAATGACGCAAAACAAACGTAAGTGGTACTTACGTACTAAATGAATTGCATATACGTTATCTTCTTTTAATAATTAAAATTGTTTTAATCACCAAAAATATTTTAAAAACATAATTTAAATTGTGCGCATAAACCTCCTGCTTCAAAATCTACTAATAACTCAATTTTGTCAAAAATATCACTTACGTTGGTCTTGCATTCAGCCAACGAAATATTTTTTTAAATATTGTTTTTTGCTTTGATATACGTTATCTTCTTTCAATAATTAAAATTGTTTTAATCACAAAAAATATTTTAAAAACATAGTTTAAATTGTGCGCATAAACCTCCTGCTTCAAAATCTACTAATAACTCAATTTTGTCAAAAATATCACTTACGTTGGTCTTGCATTCAGCCAACGAAATATTTGTTTAAATATTGTTTTTTGCTTTGATATGTGGAAATAAAAATAAATATGAAAATATGAATATGAGGTTTTTGAAATTGAGGTTTCAGCACTATAGAGCAAAGAAAATGACACATATACTGAAATTGAAAAACTGATTTTGATTTTGCTTGACAAATAATGATTTATTCTATTGATTGCATCACATAATGTCAAAACCAGGCTGGCCGACAGGACGTTTCTTTGCAACCTTAATTACTTTAACATGCAGTAAATCACGTGATATTGTTCCGAAACAGAAAGGCATGTAATCCCTAGTTTTAAAGTTTAAAATCACGTTCAGAGAAAATAATTTTCAACAATGCATGTAGATCCAGTGATTTCAATTTACAAAATTGTATTTATTCTCCGCTGCGGTAATGTTAATTAATCTACTTTTCATGTTCTTGTTGGTGTTACTGATCAGTTGCTTTCCCTCCTTCTCCATTTCTCCAATCCTGATTCCCTGCTCTCATTTTCCTGAAGCCACCTCTTCTGTACACATTGGTGCTTCTGTTGCCCGTTTACCTCCTACTTACACTTCCTTCATCTCCATTTCCCGGCCTAATCCGTTTATATGCAGTTATTATGGTTTGGGAAGAGCGGAAAAGCCGCTTGGAATATTACAAACAGAAGCAAGGAATACAGACGGTCTGATAGGAGCACTCTAAGATGTCCACTGCTGTCGCAGATGTATTAGGAATCCGCCAAGAAAACGGTAATTTATATATCGATTTATAAAAGCTTAAATAAAACAAAATACAAAATATGAATTAGTTTCAACAATCAATTATTATTTATGTTTTTTTTTTTTTTTTTTTTTTTTTTTTTAAATGTTACAATTTTATTATCCAAGAAGTGAAACATTAAGAGCACATATTTGTTAAATAATACACTACTATTTTTAGAACAATACTTGAAATGTTACAATTTTAGCCCAAGAACGTGAACATTTAGAGACAAAAATTATTACAAATACAATATTTTCACTTATCTCTCCTTACTTTATACCCGTAAATTATGTGAAAGTTATATAAATCAGTATTCCAAATTCTTCAAAATTGGAATTGGATGACTTTCTGTAGCCTGATAGGCACCTTTATGTGCAAACACCCAAGTAACGTACAGTGATCACTCCAATCACGGAGGCTTTGCTTCAGAACACCGTCACTACCTACCGATGGTTGTCTACGTTACGGTTTGCAGTGTTTTTCACAGCATACAAGTCTTTCCAAACCGACATGTCCTCTCGCAAGCCAACTAAGGACTTGCTGTTGTATATGTTCGATACACCCATCCTTCTTAATATATTTTTCGTTTATGTGTATCACTTTAGTCTTGGATTGATATTCTTACAGTTCCTTTTGTTTCAAAAGAATCGATCAAAACGAGATACGCTGTTCAGCGGTTGTCTACTTCCCGGCTATAGTGGCCGAGTTCACCCTTGAAACTCCGTATACGATGTTGCTGCATCAACACTCCCCCGTCCGCACAGGTGCACGATATATGTTCTGTTGTAGCGAAGTTTTCTTTGGATGTAGCAGAGGCAAGTCCCATCCGCAGTTTCCTGAAGTTAACATTGCAGACTTTTATGTCCTTGAAAGGAACCTTAGACATCTAATCAAATGAGTAAGTCGTTAATTAATGGTTTCCATAATCTACAAGAAAAAAAACTTTCCACAATAAAAGTCATCGATTGCTTATACTTATTGTTTGATTTACGGATTAATGTTTTGAAAATGTTAATTGTTATTCCTCACTTGATCAAGTAATTAAAAACAACTTTCAAAATTGAAATAACGAGAAAAATACACCTTCAAAAAACATAAAAAAGATAAAATTAAATATAAAGTCTAGATGTTTTTTTTTTTTGCAGCAACATAATACCAGAAACCTTTAAAAATTTCATTAGAGGGTAAAAACACCTTAAAATCCATAGAAACTTGAGGTGCGCAAAATAAATGTCCTTCAGAAAGAATTTCCAATCGTATCGAACATTCTCCGTCCTACCATTCAACAAACAAACCTAATTATTACATTATACTGATTTTTCGATCTTTACAGGAGACGATGCTGATGGTTCAATTTCATTAATGGATATCAAACAGTGCTGCCCAAAACAAGGTGGGTAAGTCAAATATTATAATATCTTCATAATTTATAAATATCATTAGTTGAATAAGGGGTGTTTGTTGTGTAAAGGACTCCCCATTACATTTTTTTCTGAATTAAAAAAAAAGATACAAGTACATGAATGAAAACAAAGCAAACAAACGAAAATAAAGATGTAGTGGAAAACAAAAGACCATGTATACAGAGAACGCTTACGTTGGAGTTATATGACTTAGAGTACTTTCAGTCCTTATAGCGAAACTCTGAATTTGTTCAATGACATACTTCACAAGGGATTGTTTGAAAACTGTATAGGTACGTACATTACTCTCTCAGAAGTAGCATTTTAAAAACAAGCACCTTAAACGACTTCAAATGACTTTTGCCTCTTATCATAACAATACATTCATCATGTGCATGCATAAAGGCGTAACTGCATTTTGGGTGAAATTGAGTTTTCTTTGATTTTGAAAAGTACAATTAGTAACTAATCATTCAAACTTACCCCAATTTTAAATCAAAATAATCTTTAGAAAAAAAGACGGTAAAAAAACAAGGAAAAAAAAAGAAATTTGAACACAAAAATCTTCTTCTGCAACGTGGGCAAAAATGCAGATACGACTTTGTTGCATTCACACGCGATTAATACATCTCAAAGGATCATCATTAGCAACTTGGAGAATACCCAAATATTTTTGCAAGAGCTTTTTAAAATTTTACCAATGCCCGAGAAATGGTCGGTGCTTGAATATCTCATACTGTCTGAAGCAATTGTTGGTGGAACCAGTGTTTTTTTAAGCAAAAATAATTTTAAGCATTTTTCAAGAATCAACGTAAAAAAACCCCCCCATAGATGACCTTGGAACTCGCGATGATTATTAGAGCAACTAAATTATAAAGACATTCTAAGCAAGAAATATTTAAAAGTGTTTGCCTATCACATATAAAAATAACTCCCTTAATGCATTTCACCTGAAAATTTTGGAACAAAGTATGCATTTCTTAAACGGAATGACGAACCGGAGTATCAAGAAAGCATGAATTAACACCTTATCATTAATATGTTGCAGCAATATTAGTTGGATAGGAGAGTCAACTACACTCATTTTTATGATTAATATTCACTGAATGAGGAATATAACACGATATTGTATGGGGAATGGAAACCAATTGCATCAAAATTGCCCAAATTGGACTGTGTGTTGTACCTCCAGTTGCCACAAAAAGTATCTGTATAATGTTTTTCGTCAGTACTGTGCCAAAGTCTGAAATTTGGAGTCTCTGTAATACACATTTTTTGCCATGACCTTGCTCTTTCAGTAATCCTCGCTTTAACAATCTTGCAAATGGCTGAGACAGAATTCTCGAAAGATGCCAAAACTCCTTCACCAATTACTTGCCGCACTTTATAGAGTTTCCAATGGGCTTGCAACACGTGGCGCATAATCATATTGCAAATAGGACAACTCGCTCATTCAGTCGAGAAAACCCCTCTTGTTTGAAATCAATAATACAGTTGTAACCACACGTTGCCATTGCAAAACTCAAGTGCAAGATTTGGCAAAAAGTGAGCTCTGCATCTTGTGTTAATTAGGTAATTAAAACTTGTTATGTACCATTGTATTTGATTAGCAGATAGTTCTACACGCATGAGTAACCACCATAAGTCAAAGGTCACATACATGTATAATTAAGACGAAAAATTATTTTTGTCACCAAACGCCCCATTGGTGCATAAGCCCATTCCCATTGGTCCAAGGTGGACTCAATTGGTCCAAGTGACCCATCCAGGTTATGTTCTCGGAAAATAGGTGTTGGATTTAATTTAATAACTGAGAGTTAGGCATTCCAAAAATAGCCAAAAATAATTTGGCGTTTTTAACAACGGAAACGCGCGAACCATATTCTCAGTCTGCCCCCCATTTACAGCAATGTTCTGAAGAGATCATCATGAAATACTAATTACCAAGCTCATTTATTAAACTTAGATTCAGTTGCTTTAACATATATACATATCTTTTCTTTTTCCATTTCTCTAGTGTAACACCAGATTTATCCGAAACCGTTTGCATGTATAGACCTGATCTACACCTATACATACTTCATCAGGGGTGGCTTTACACCAGACGCGGTTTTACAATAGATGTAAGTAGGCTAAACAGGTTTTTTCGGGCGATCACGCCCCTTGCTTGTTCGAGGAGAGCGCAATGCTCTTTCGTTCTCATTTTTACAAAAAAGAGGTGGGCCTGACGCGACCGTCCCGAAACTTGATAGGCACCCACACCAGGTCAGGATTGTTGACAATTACGGAATGTTGGTGTAATGCTTTGTAGTCTTAACGTCTTGATAGAGGAGGAGTAGTGTTCTTCCCACATGCATTTTCCCATACAATTTTTGCACATGGCTGTCGCATGAATTTATAGTGACAAAATAAGTACTGAAATTGCAAGATGGGATGAGTTCTGTTCAAAAGGTACTTTTTCGCGTAAATTCATGTGACAACCAGTTGCACAACTTGTATGGAACAATTTTGATTGGGGACGAACACTATCCTCCTGAAAGTATTCAGTGTTGAACAAAAAGACAGCAAAAAAGCGTTCAAAATATATGTTGAAATTTATATCGTTTAATTTTCCAAATGATTGAAACTATAATATATATATTTGTAATTATGAAGAGCACCAAGAAGGCGCGTCAGGTAAATTATTTGCACAACTAATGACAAAGCTTCAATGTTTTAAATCGATGTTGAGATATTGTTGGTTTGGATTTGTTTAATGAACTAACGCTCCCTTGTTTCGTTTATAGCACTGTTGTGAATGCGCGAACCGAATCCGAAATAGGTTCCACAGAGGTGGAAAATGTATTACATCGACTACATATATGCAAATGAGGGGGTCTAGCATTTTAAACAAACAATGTTGTGAATTTTCCTTATTGTAAATGTGATCGATCGATATGGGAATAAAATCATAAGAATAAAATAAATTAAATTAGCGTAACTCTGGGTCTTTGTCAAGAGAAGACGATCGAGGTAAAAACCTCATTATATAGCCCTATTATATTTCCATAGAAATAGTGGTTGAAGGTTTTACCCGCGGGGCTTTGAAGTCAGAAAAATCACTAATCAGGTTTTATAGATAATGTCAATAATGTTTTGGGAATGTTGGAAACTTCAACAAATATGATCCACAATCATTACAATCAAGGTTAAATCAGATCTAGGCGATAATTTAAGTCCGAATTGATGAAAAGAGAGACGCCCCCTCACCCGCCGCTCATGTCGAATACAATGTTCAGATTGAGTAATCCTCAATGTCGATCAGGCAGGCATCGTCCTCAGTTGTAAACCCATGCTGGCCCATACATGAGGAATTTTCTCACCCGTACAGCACATTTTAGAGTATGTTGGCAGGAAAAAGGGTCCACAGGTAGGATAAACCTGGTTTTAACCTGGGTCTAAAGTTGACTTCCCTTTCAGAATACCCGCCATAATGTTAAACAAATTTGGTCTTATATACAGATGCCGACGTTTTGGAATGGAGCTTTGAGTTGGGCACTTGGTTGTAGTGGAATGGGTTCAAAACCACAACACAAACAAAAAACCAAAAAACAATCACAAAAAAAAAAAAAAAATAAAAAACAAAAAAATAAAAAACCATAAAACACAAAAAAAAAAAAAAAAACAAAAAAACAAAAAAATAAAAAAAAAAAAAAAAAAAAAAAAAAAAAAAAAAAACAAAAAAAAAAAAAAAAAAAAAAAAAAAAAAAAAAAAAAAAAAAAAAAAAAAACAAAAAAAAAAAAAAAAAAAACAAAAAAAAAACGTAATCAATGCCGTCCTTATAAAGCACTTTAGTGCCTTGACACCAGTGATCCAGAACAAATCGGACGAAAACAACCACCTTTTATTGTCGATTTTACAGATTGCTTCAACCCCAGAGGGTGTTTGAGGCAATCCCCAATGCACCAATTTAGGAAATTTCACCCTCAATAAGGTCATGTCTAACCCCACAAAAATCCTGACTTTTTTTTACACTCATTTTAGCACCACAGAGTACCAAAGGGGGGGGGGGGGGTGGTTATCACCCGCGCACTCCCCTTCAGGTTTTTCCCCGGCTTGCTAAGTGTACCCCCTTTTTGGTAATTATTTAATAATTGTCAATTGGTACATTTTCCGCTCCTTTTCATCCAAAAACAAACATCCACTGGGGTATAGGTAAGATACAGGGTGATCCCAAGTGATGGATGGGGGGGGCCGGGCAACCAAACCCCCTCCTTTCGGGAGAGAAGTACCACATGCCCAGCAATACAGATAATATCACAAGCACTTGATTTTGGCAACCAATAGATAGCTATGTCCTTCCCTTTCCATTTGCTAACCAAATGAATATCACCTCCTACATTAGGCGGGTGTCACAATTACGTCACAATTACGTCCCAATGTACCACCGTGTAGGATACGGGAAAATTCAATTTTGCGCTAAAAAGGTTAGGAATACAAATTTTTCATGGCATGTTTTGACTCACTTGTTGGAAATGACTAGTTGATATAATGAGAGAGGCATTTTCGTGCTATAATAAGACGTCTGAGTCGCTATAAGTCGAAATTAATTTTCCACCGGCACCCTATATTTCATATTTCGTTCTTTCCGTACATATGACGTAATAGTGATGTCATTATGGGATGTTGATACTTATTTTGGCCAATGGAAAGAAGAAATCTAAGCTATCATGTGATACAAAATTTAAAAATCAGATGTTCGTAAACGAAAATCAAAGGGGGTGTAAACACCCCCCCCCCCCGGGTTTTGTTACAAAAAATGGCTCACGTAGACGAGGGGTAAGGGTTTTTGTTTGATGATGATGAAATGTCTTGTATTCTTAATCTTATGAACACTTTTTATCCCCTAAATACTGACACGTGTTGACAGTACAGTATGCCTCATTGCAATGCACTATGGGTTGGTTCAAACACTCTTGGTTCAGCCCCACCTACTCTGTTGCGTGAGGGGTAGTGGTTCTAGTCACCTTGTCTCGGTTCTGGGTGCCGTGAACAATTTGAAGAGGAAGATGTTAGCCTACCTTGCGCAAGGCTTAGAAAGAAGTTTTTAAAACAATCACAGGAAAACTGTCTTGTGACATCAAAGCAATATTTCAATAATTATCATACTTGACGATTGTGTACATACTGTCGTTCTGTGTTAGGTAATATCACGTGTGGCAAGTATTAGCAATGCAATACATATAGATTCACATAGAGACCTAAACAAGTGGATCATTTTTTATGCGTGTCCAAAATTATTTATGGATGTTCATTACATTATCACAGGTGCATTCTTTATTATAGCTACTTCTGTTATGATTATGGTTCACTAGATATCCTTGAGAAAAAGTGATTCCCAAATTTGATTTCATTTCGATCTTGATTTTGGTGTTTTTGGAGCAAATGTAGTAGTGTACATAAGCTACTGCCTGTAATTCTATTGCTTTAAATGTAGGTTTTTATGTAATAAAAAAGGAGACTTCCAAGTTCTATGATATGTTGTATTTAAATAGAGGGATACACTTGGAAAAAACCAGGTTGGGAAAATAGAGTGAAAAAGAACTGAAAAAAAGAGGTATCAGCACAAGGATGAGACGTGCCGTGGCATCATAGAGTGATTGTTAACTATACCATGAGTTATTACCCCCGAGTTATAGTGATTCATAATTCATGCTGACTCCAATTTCAAGCGCTATTTCCCAAGGGAAATAAGGGAAAAGTTCGGAACTATTTCCTACAGGTTGTCCAGAATCAGGTGGGTGATACTTAAAACCAAACACTACATTGATTATATCGGTGAAATAGGCACACTATTTTCTCTGGTACTGTTACGGGACGATCACCCCTAACATGCAGGGAATAGTGTGCCATTTCCCTCTAACCATGAAGTATGTGTATATTGTCATTGTTAACAGGTGTTATGTTTTGGAATGGAACTGTTAAACAACTCCAAATTGAGATTTGAGATTTTTTCCTTCCAAACATTCTATGCGAAATACAAGCATAGGTCCTATCATATTAATCTGTAAAAGATGTAACGTAATTTCGTGGTACCGTACTTAAAATGATACATTGCAATCCTGTTTCAACAACATGGAATACATTACTGTTTTTGTAACTGTAAGTGCATGCAGATACAATTGATTTTGCAAGTACTTGTAGATAGTGAAAGGATTGACTCATATTAAGCGTATGAGAACAAAACTGAATCTGCAAAACATTTTTAAAACTGTTATTTCATCCGCTTTCTCAAACTATGTGAAACTTCCCGGGACCAACCTTTTGTGTCCACTGAGTTTAATGGCTGCATGCATTTATTTTGTACAGTCTAATTGCTACCAGAAATAACCAAACGAGCACGTTCAAATGACGTTATCATAACGTCGAACTTTAGGTATGTACTTTTTAACGTTATTGTTGTAAGTAGTCAACATGCCCATATAAAGGAATAAGCAGTGGTAAATTAACTTAGTGCGGCGTGTTCTGATACCATTTTACAGTACAGCGCCTTGCGAATCACAACCTGAAGATATTGAAGGGTTTATTCATTGAATGGAACTGGGGATTCCCCTACCACTTGTGATCTACAGACGTTAACTATTGCCTTCTTTCAAATTTGTCTGGAAAAGACCCGAATCAATAACTTTTTAGTACATAATGTAATTGTCCCCCTGTATATAAATATGGTTTAGGAAACATCAGCCTACATAATTTACTTAGAGGTTAATGACTGAATATTAGCTAATATTTTTATTTTCTCGTGCATTGGCAAAAAAATACACGCGCTCAGTTTGACGACGAATAATGGCACAAGCCCCGCAGGGGCGAGTGCCATGGTCAAACTGACGCAAGTGCATTGATTTTTGCCAATGCACAAGAAAATAAAAATATGCAGAAATTAACCTAATACATAAACATTATAACAGCTAAAATTTTAACAAAAAATCTAAATACGTCAGGAAATCTATTGCAGTAATGTTACTAACGAAAGTTGCAAACACCTGCCCATAAAATGAATCAATCCAACGTTTTGAGTAAATGTTCTAAGCACATTAACATATACACCGTGCAATGACGATTATCAGTGTATGTTGGAGCAAGGTGAGGGTATTTGTTTCTTATTGAATGTATGTCACTTTTGTGTGGTAAAAAATGTAAACCTACTAGTCTTTGTGTAGTAATTTTTTGGGGGTCTGATCACCTCTGGCTTGGTCTTTCATCACATCCGCCATCATTTTTTGTATTTTACAATCGTGGATGAGCAAGACCAAAGTAAGTGCATTTTGACTAATTTACAGTGAAAGTTTCGGTTTCTATTGGTTCTAAGTGGTGTGTCATATTATAACGGTATAGAAGAGGAAAATGTATTTGTATTGATATAAATGAATATTTCTTCTAGTTAAAACGTAAGACTCTTTTTCCCTTTTTCTTTTTCCCCTTCTCCTTTTTTTCTTTTAAATCTGTATTTACAATTAACGAGAACGTAGGTGAAATCGTATTTCTGCGCTAATGCTTGATTAAAGGGAGGCCCATTTAAGTCTATAAATTTTCATTTGATTAGAGGCCTTCACCCTAAACCCCATCTTAAGTTTCGCGCGATGGTTTAAACCGTTTTAAGTGAGAGCTAAAAACGTGATTTTGTAATCCCAAATGAGTACTGTGTAAAATTAATATGCGTCGACCAAATTGGGCATATTTCGATCATACATCCAAACCAAAACATCCTTAGCCCTAAGATTCACAGGTTAATGGAGGAAAAAAGTATTCCTTTCTTGATACATAATTTTGACCATTTCGTAAAATCTGGGGTCCGAGGGAACCGAGGCTATAGCGATGGAACATGGACTTTAAAATATTGCCCTTTCCAGCGCAAGCCGAAAGTACTATGCTGCAGGTAGAACCTTAGAAGCGAGCGCTCAGATACACTTTCATTTTGTCATATTTGCCAAAATGCACGCAAGGAATTCCATATAATTACCGTTGAAATCCCAAATGACCAAATCCAGCAGATCGTCTCCGGCCCCCTGGTCTAGTGATTTTTCTTCTACTCTTAGCAGAATAGTAGACAGCTTTGGTCAAAAATGTGTGTTTGCCGTAATCCAACCGTCCCTAGAAACACACACAAAATAAGAATTTTTCGTCAAGATCGCGCTTTTTACGTGATAAACAATGGCAACGTCTAAATTAGGTATTTCTGGCCGGCCCTCCCTGAAGAAAATCTACTGGTGAAATTGGATTTAAACATATTTATTTATCGTATTGTTTTATTCAGCTAATTTTTAAAATATCGCACAACATTATAATATGTTAATGTATGAAAACAAGTACATAAAAAAAATTTGCGAGAAACAAAAACACAACCGAATGGAGATTAAAATAATTCCTGTTGAATATCGGACTACAAATAAATTATTTTTTTATAAATATTTTGGTCCGGTTCCAGTCGATTTATCTACGTTGGAGTTAATGGGAAGAACGAAAAAGGGGGATCAAATGAGGCGTCGGTATTTTAAAACTGTCAGACTATAGATTTTCAATCGCTTTCCATACGTACGCGTTAGTCTATAAGGTCCGTATGCCAAAAAGTTAGACCAGTTTAAAGTGAGACCTGGTCGAAGTCAAATTAGTTTTGTCCAAATTGACAGTTATTCACATTTTCTTCAAAAAAAACGTAACTAGCAATTTTCAAAGATTTAAAGCAAAGGTCAAAAAAATACCAATACCTCCTGTAAGGGTGCAAAGTAAAATGTCTTTTCTCAGGAGGCTAAATTGACTTGGAACAGGTCTAACTTTAGACCAGGTACACTCTTTGTGCATATGGACCTTAGAGCTTCGCTTCCGCTCGCTTATAGTGTAGCACTACGTTGGTCTTTCAATGAACAGGGCAAATTAAGTAAGTAAGTACCACTACTTGGTCTTGCACGAAACAAGAAAAACCATGACGCCAAAACAAAACGTAAGTGGTTGGTACTACTACTAAATGTAAGTGCCACTTATACGTTATCTTCTTTTAATAATTAAAATTGTTTTTAATCACCAAAAATATTTTTAAAAAATAATTTACATGTGAGCTAACACTCTGCTTCAAAATCTACTAATAACTCAATTTTGTAAAACTATTCACTTCCGTTGGTATTGCTTCAGCCCACGAAAATATTTTTTAATATGTTTTTTGCTTTGATATAAGTATTCTTTAAATAATTAAAATTGTATTATCACAAAACAAATATTTTAAAAAAATGAGTTTAAATTGTGGCGCATAAACCCTCCTGCGTCAAAATATACTCAATTAAACTTCAATTTGTCAAAATCTCACTTACGTGGTCTGCATTCAGCAAACGAAATATTTTTTTAAATTGTTTTTTTGACTGTGATATCGTTATTTCTTTCAATAATTAAAATTGTTTTCATCACAAAAAAATATTTTTAAGAAAACATAGTTTCAATGGTGAGCACTAAGCTCAGCGCTGCAAAATCTACTAATAACTCAATTTGTCAAAAATACACTTACGTTGGTCTGCATTCAGGCAAAGAATATGTTTAATATTGTTTTTACTTGAATGTGGAAATAAAAATAAATATGAAAATATGATATGAGGGTTTGGAATTGAGGTTTCAGCACTATAGAGCCAAAGCAAATGCCACATATAATGAATTTGAATGAAAACTGTATTTTGATTTGCTTGACAAAATTAATGATATTTATAGTGATTGTATCACATAATGTCAAAACCAGGCTGGCCGACATGTGCTTTCTTTGCAACCTAATTACTTTCAACATGCAGTAATAACGTGATATTGTCCGAAACGAAGGCATGTAATCCATAGGTTTAAAGATTAAAACAGTTCAGAGAAATAATTTGCCAACAATGCATGTAGATCAAGTGTTATTTCCAATTTACAAAATTGTATTTTTCTTCCTGCTGCTATTTAATTAATAGACTTTATCATGTTATGTTGGGGTTAAGGATCATGTTGCTTCCCTCTTATCATAGTTCTCCAATTCCTGTTCAACGCTCTCATTTTCCTGAAGCCTATTCTGTAAAAATGGGGGCTTATGTTGCAACGTTTCCTCACCCCACCCCCACCCCCCAACCCCACAACCAACTACGAAAATTCTGCATCGCATTTCACGGCCTATCGTTGAATTGCAAGTTATCTGGTTTGGAAGAGCGGGAAGCCGGCCTGGAATATACAAAAGAAGCAAAGAATACGAGACGGTTGATCGAGCACTCTAAGAGGTTCATGCTGTCGCAGATGTATTAGGAAATACCCGCAGACAACGGTAGTATTTATATATCGATTTAATAAAAGCGTAAATTAAAACAAAAAATACAAAATATGAATTAGTTTCCAAAATAAATATTATTTATACCAATTTAGAACAAATACTGAAATGTTACAATTTATATCCCAGAAAGTGAACATTAAGAGCACATATTTGTTAAATAATACACTACTATTTTAGAACAATACTGAATGTTACAATTTATCCCAGAAAGTGACAGTTAGAGCAAAAAAATTATTACAAATAAAAAATATTTCATTATCTATCCTTACTTATACCGTAAATTATGTGAAAATTATATAAATCAGTATTCCACATCTTCAAAATTGGAATTGGATGACTTTCTGTAGCATGTAGGTACCTTTACTGTGCAAAACACCAAGTAGAACTGTAAATCACTCCAAAATAACGGAGGCTTTGCTCAGAACCAGTCACTGACTACGATGGTTTGTTCTGGTTACCGGTTGCAGTGTTTGTTCACAGCAATACAAGTCTTTCCCAACCGACATTTCCTCTCGCAAGCCACAATAAGGACGTGCGGTTGGATATGTTCGATAAACCCATCCTTCTAATATGTTTTCTGTTATTGTTTACACTTTAGTCGGATTGATATTCTTACAGTTTCCATTTCTGTTTTAAAACAGATATCGTAAACGTAGATACACGGGTCAGGTTGTATACCTCCCGGCTATAGTGCGCGTTATCCCTTGTAACTCCGTCTACGATGTTGATGCTAACCACTCCCCCGTCGCACAGTGTGCAGAGATATGTTCGGTTGTAGCGACAGTTTCGTGGATGGTAGCAGAGGCAAGTTCCCATCCAGCAGGTCCTGAAGTTAACATTGCAGACTTTCTAGTCCGTGAAAGGAACCTTGACATCTAAGTCAAATGAGTAAGTCGTTAATCTCATGGTTTTCAATCATCTAAAGAAAAAACTTTCAAAAAATATTAAGTTCATCGATTTGATATTCTTTTGTGTTATTTAAAGGATTAATGTTGTGAAATGGTTAATTGTTAGTCCTCACTTGATCAAGTAAATAAAACACAACTGTCAATACTAGTTGAGGAGTTGTAAATAATTAAAAAGCATAAAATTAAATATAAATCGACAGGCAACCTAATAAAGAACCTTTAAAAAGGTTCAATTAGAGGGATAAAAACACCTTAGATTCCTTACGAAACCGTGAGGTGCGCAACATTAAAATGTCCTTCACGATAAGAAGGTTCAAATCGTATCGAAATTCTCATCCTACCATTACTAACAAACCAAACCTAATTTCTTTACATATACTGATTTTAGATCTATTACAGGCGACGATGCTGATGGTTAAATTTCATTATGGATATCAACAATTGCGTGCAAAACAAGGTGGGCTAAGTAAAATATTATAATATTCTTTCCTAATTATAAATTATTATTGAATAATGGGTGTTTGTTGGAGATAAAAGGTACTCACCATTACATTTTTTCTGAAATTAGCGCACCCTACCCATATCTGACAAAGCAAAACAAACGAAAAAAAAGATGTCGTGCACATACAAAACGACATGTATACAGAAGAACCGATTAGTTGGAGTTATAGAACTTAGAGTATTTAAGTCCTTATAGAGAACTCTGAATTTGTTCATATGGACCTACTTCACAAGGATGGTTTTGAACAACTTTATAGGTACGTCCTACTCTCTCAGAAGTAGCATTTTTCAACAAGAACTTTAAACGAACTTCAAATGAATTTTGACCTCTTATCCATAACAATTCATTTCATCATGTGAAATGCATAAGTCGTAACTGACATTTAGGTGAAATTGGTTTTCTTTTGATTTTGAAAGTACACTTAGTAACTCATCATTGAAATTTCCCCAATTCTTAAATCAAAATATCTCGTATGAAAGGAAGAAGACGTAAAAAACAAGGAAAAGAACAAAAAGAAATTTGAACACAAAAATGATTCTCCTGCAAGTGGCAAAATGTAGATACGACGTTGTTGCATTCACATGACGTTTTATCTCATTCTAAAGGATCAGCCTTAGCAACTTGGAGAATACCCAAACATTTGTGCAAGAGCTTTTAAACTTTTACAATGCCCAGAAATGGGCGGTGCTGTGAAATATCTCATAAACTTGTTCGAGCAATGTTGGTGGATACCAGTGTTTTTCTTGTAGAATCACATAAAAAACCTAGAGACCTTGGAACTCTCGATGATTATTATGAGCAACTAAATTATCCAGAATTCGAAGCAAGAAATATTTAAAAGTGTTTGCCCTCACTATAAATAACCCTTAATGCCATTGTTCACCTGAAAATTTTTAGCAAGTCTAGCATTCTTAACGGATGATCAGGAAACCGAGAGTAATCAAGAAGCAGGAATTAACACCGAACATGTAATAGTTTGCAGAAAATAGCTGGACTAGGAGAGTCAACTACACTAATTTTTATGATTAATATTCACTGGAATGAGGAATATAACACAGATCTTGTATGGAGAAGGGAACCCCCTTGCATCAAATTGCCAAATTGACTGTGTTGTTGTACCTCCAGTTCACACAAAGTATCTGTATAATGTTTTTCGATTCAGTAATGTGCCAAAGTTGAATAATTTTGATCTCTGTATACACTTTTTTTGCATGACCTTGCTCTTTATGTAACTCCGATTTTAAAAAATCTTGCAAATGGCTGAAAAGAATGATCGAAAGATGCAAAACTCAGTCACCAATACTTGCCGCACTTTATAGAGTTTCCAATGGGCTTTGCAACACGTGAGAGCAAAATCTATATGCAAGTAGAATACTCGCTCATTCAGTCGGAAACCTCTTTGTTTGAAATCAATATACATGTTGTACCACACGTTGACCATTGAAAAATCACGTGCAAAGATTGGCCAAAAGAGCTCTGCTCTTGCTTAATAGGTAATTAAACATTCATTATGTACCATTGTATTTGATAGCAGCATAGGTCTACATGCATGGATAACCACCAAAGGTCAAAGGTCCAACATGTATATAGAAGAAAATTATTTTTGTACCAAACGCCCCATTGTGCATAAAGTCCCCTCCCATTGGTTCCAACGTGGACCATTGGTCCAAGTGGACCACCCGGTTACTTTCTCGGAAATAGGTGTTGATTGAATTTAATAACTGAGAGTAGGCAATTACAAAATGCCAAAATAATTGGCAGTTAAAAGGAACGCGCGAACCATATTCTCAGTTGCCCCCTTTACAGCATGTTCTTGTTTTTTTTTTTTATGAAAGAGATAATCATGAAATACTTATATACAAGACTCATTTATTAAACTTAGATTCAGGTGCTTTAAAAAATAATATATCTTTTCTGTTTCCATTCTCTATGTGTAAACACCCAGATTATCGAACCGTTGGTGTATGACCTGACTCTACACCTATACATGACTTATCATGGGTTTGGCTTTACACGGCCAACTTTTAATAAAGGTTTCTATGGGAGGTCTTCCGGTGTTGCCCGTGAATTTTTAGCGATTTGGGCGACGTTCGCACCCCATCTACCGCGATTTGGGCAAATTATTTTTGGCAACCCCGGATAATGTGCAATAATGCCTATGGCGACACAAAAATAACAGGGCTCTAATACATACTTCCTGATGACCTCTGGCAGGGTCCCATACAGAGCATCACAAAACACCTCTTGGAAAATCACTACAACGCCACAAAGAATCATGTGATCCTCAGTAGATAATTCCTGCAAAAACATGAGCATACAATGCCATGCTAATCTCTCAAAACAGATTTATGCTTTCACGATAGTCACATTCATCCACAAGATTTATGAGACTGGCAGATTAGCTGTACATGAAAAAATCAACAACTTGAACGTGCCAGCAAAAATTCCACAGCAAAATGTCGGGTAAGTTTGGGATTGTCAAACAGCTTGTAGTGGGGCCATTCCTGGGTTTCTCAAGAAGTGCAGGTTTAACAAAAATAATATAAACCTGGCATCTCAGAAAGTGCGTTTTGATTTTTGTAAGATGACGTGGTAAGGGGAGGAGGGAGGGAGGAAGAAAACATCTGACTATTCACTAGAGGTACGATATGCATCCCAAGGAACAGTTCAGTGGGTGGTATGTAAATTACATGACAGGAAACGGACCGTTTGTGATCTGTTTATCAATATCATACCCAAAAAACCAGGGGGTATATTTTCAAATACATGGTGAATGAAAACTACTGGGAAACGTGCCAATTGGGAATTGAGATTTTAATAGCTCATAGTGATTGTCCTACCCTATCTGGCAGCCCAATTTGGGAATAACTTATACCAGATCTCAAAGAGTGCATGGGCACATCATGTCACTTCCCAAAACAACGGAAGTCGAAATTCTACACCAGGCCTGGTCAATAATAAAACAAAGTCTGTGACCAAAAAAAAAAAGGAAAAAAAAAAAACTTACCTTGGATATTGTAAGTGCGGAAGGAGCTTCCCCTCCCTTTTTTTTTTTGTTTTCCTTTTCTTTCCTTTTTTTCCTTTTTTTTTTTTTCTTTTTTGCCTTTTTTCATCAAGTGACCGAGGTTCTGGTTGTTCTATTCATCCCAGAGGGAGTATTGAGTCCAATCCATCAGCACCAGTTTGGGAAATTTCACCTCATAGGGTTCATGTATCCACAAAAAATCCTATTCTTCACAATAAAACACTGCATCTTTTATGGTCATTTTTAACCCACAAGGAGTCCCCCCCCCTTCCCCCCGTAACCCATCTTCCATGCCCCACACCCATGTTTGTACTTAGGGAATTTTTAGCATGCTTAGGAAATGTCTTTGTGGTTCTTAAAATTTGACCCTTTTTATCCCTAAGTTACTGACATGTGTTTAGTACAGTACAGTATAGGCACAGTACAATGCATTGTGGGATTGATCAAAACACCCCTCTGATCCATTCCTAACAAACCAACATCAGGTGGGATGGGATCCATCACACTGATGCATGTTCTCGATTCGGCCATTGGACTTCAAAGTTCAAATTACACCAATTGATGTTTCAGCCCATTTTATAACCTTGACCGCATATGACCATGAGACCTTGACCTCATGTGAAAGTCCCATTGAGGGGGCATCTATGAACCCAAAGTTATGTAGCAATGGACTTTTAATCTCAATGAGAACCTTCTCTGAAATTACTCTTTGAAAAACATGGTCAAACGTCAGACAATTGACTGGTAGGTGGACGCACTCCTCAATCCTATGCAGGCGACACAAAAAGGCTGACCCACTCACCCTCGTACACTTATATCTTTCTTTGTTCAGCAAACAAAATCTTTTGTTTTAGGTGGACCAACATGCAGCCTGGTATCTGGCAGATGGCCAAATATACAGTGCTATATTTGTGAATTGCAGCTGCTTACTCCCTTCCGGGGCAAAAGAAACCCTATCTAACCCACTGAATGTGAAACTTATGAAAGCAATGTTCAGCTGTTAAAGGTGCAAGCTCCAATATGACAAAGGCAAGGTTGACGCTAGCACATTTTAGTGGTGGTGTTAATTTGACGAAAAATTTGAAATATTTTATATGTTATGCCTAAAATTGTAAAAATTTGCAAAAATGATTAAAATTGTCCATTTTTTTGCTCTTTGAGTGGTGGGCTCAGAGTTAAAATGCAAGTGTTAGTGTGAGGCCTCTGAGTGAGCGGTGGCTCTGCAGCCCACCACCGCCACTGTAGCGACATCCCTGGACACAGGACTCCTATCACTTAATTAAATATAATTGGAAACAATACTTGTTGTAGTTGTTTGTGTGTATGAAAATAAACTATTAGACTTGTGCATGGCTGATGATATAACTGCTTCAATCCTAAAATTTTACTTTACCTTCCAGTACCCAATAAACAAGAGCACCAATGCCGCTAAAGCTTCATAAGAAAAGTGTGTGAGCTTGAGTGGAGGTAGTTAGTTGCATTGAGGACCACTACCACAGGGACATTGTAGTGCATGAAAATCGCTCGACATATGGGGACAGACAAGCTATTTTATAAATCTGACCATTTTCAGGTACAAAAGACACAAATGGCACATAAGGGTCACCAAAATGTGGGACACTAAATAAGGGCCATTTTTATCTAAGCGTCATTGAAATCGATCTACATTATGTGGATTACAATTAATGCATTTTATAATTCTGACCATGTGAAGTCACCAAAGGCACACGAGGTCACCAACATGTGGGACACTTACCAAGGGGTATTGTATCTGAGTGTCATTGAAATTGATTGGCATATGTGGATACACAAACAATGTTATAATTATGAACACCTTTCAGGTTAAATGAGGTCACAAAGGTAAAATGAAGTCACCAACATTTTGGGACGCTACCCAAGGGTCATTTATGTAATGTGTCATAGAAATCGATCGACATATGTGGATACACCCAAGCAATTTTATAATTCGACCAATTTAAGGTTACATGAGGTCACAAAAGGTCACATGAGGTCACACAACATTGGGGGACAATACCAAGGGTCATTCTATGTAAGTGTCATAGAAAACGATCGACATAATGTGGAGACACCAAACAATTTATAATCGCCAATTTAAGGTTACATGAGGTCACAAAGGCACATGAGGTCACCAACATGGTGGTACACTACACAAGGGTCATTCGAGGTGTCATAGAAATCGATCGGACATAATGTGGATACACCCACCGCAATTTTATAATTATGACCAATTTAAGGTCACATGAGGTTCACAAAGGTCACATAGGTGCCACCAACATGTGGGACACTACCCAGGGTCATTCGATGTAAGTGTCATGG
This sequence comes from Ophioderma brevispina, assembly GCA_023653785.1. Taxonomy (NCBI): domain Eukaryota; kingdom Metazoa; phylum Echinodermata; class Ophiuroidea; order Amphilepidida; family Ophiodermatidae; genus Ophioderma; species Ophioderma brevispina. The sequence goes on from JAMKCH010062504.1 coordinate 47,813, forward strand.
AAATCGCAACTGATGTGAATACACCAGCAATGTTATAATTCTGACCATTTTAAAGGTCACAGAGGTCACAGAGATCACATGAGGTCATCAACATGCTGGACACTACCCGAGGGCCAATGTATCTAAGTGTCATGAAATCGATCGACATATGTGGATCACCAATCAATTTTATTTTTAATTCTTTTTTTTTTTTTATGACCATGTAAGGTCACATGAGGTCACCAACATGTGGGACACTACCCAAGGGTAATTCTAGGTAAATGTCATGAAAATCGATTTACATATGTGGATACACCAAGCAATTATAATTCTGACCAATTTAAGGTCACATGAGGTCACAAGGACACATGAGGTCACCAACATTGGGGGTTTTTTTTCTTGGACACTACCCAAGGGTCATTCCATGAAAGAGTCATAGAAATCGATCGACCATATTGTGGATACACCAAGCAATTTTATATTCTGACCATTAAGGTCACATGAGGACAAAGGTAAATGAGGTCACCCAAATTGTGGGACACTACCCAAGGGTCACGATGTAAGTGTCATGGAAATCGATCGACGTATGTGGATACACCAAGGCAATTTTATAATTCTGACCATTTTAAAGTCACACAACATCCAAAAAGTCACATAATCACATTCAAAAGCACATAAACTATTTTAAGATTTTCTATTTTTCTTAGCGGGGATTTTAATGTTCAAGTCATGGCCCAGTTAGCACAACAAAAGTGAAGACACTTTCAGTAGTTTATTGGCATCATAGACTTTTTGTTGGTAATTTGAGTCTAAAATTCCATGTGCAGATCAATAAGGAATGTGAGATTTTGGCTAAATGTCACGAAATTGGACCCTTAAAACAGGAATCACCCATATTATATATTATATATATATTTATTAGAGGAGATATCTATAGGGTAGAGAGGAGATAGAAGGTATAGAAGGAGAGATAGTGATAGAGGAAGAGGAGGAGAGAGTATGCGGAGAGGTAGTAGAGTATATATATATTGATATAGATAATTATATATAGAGATATATAAATATATATATATTGTCTATATATAGATATAGAGGATACTATTAGATAGATAGATGAGAGAGATATAGTATATTTATATATTATCTATATATTTATACTATATATATATTTAATATATTATATAAATATTATATTAGATATATAATTATATATATATAGAGAGAGAGAGAGCGAGAGAGAGAGAGAGATAATCTAATATTATATAATATATTAATTAGAAAAATTAGGCATTATAGATAATAACATACCAGTTTGTAATTTGTCCAGCTACCGCTGATAATAAGTTCTTTACGTTGTCAAAACCACCCTGGACTACCTATCCCGGAACAATACCGTTCTATGTAGCTATGTAACCGTCCCTCGGGATCGAACATAACATATTTGACGCGATATAGGCTAGTTTAAATAATAAAATACTTGCACTTTCAATGTGTTTTCATAGTGGATACTAACCTTTTCATCCCATATGGTATTATTACCAGCCTTAGCGATCACTCCGTAATCCGGGAACTTTTCTCTTTGATATTTTTGTACGGCGGCGTGATAATGCCATTGATTAAATCACGGTAAAACCAATGCAAAATATAAACAACTTTGACAGCCAGTTCATGCAGCAAAAATTAATGTCTTACATTCACCAATCTGACTCAAAAACTCCAAAACATAACCAATGAAAAACATGTTATAAACGTAAACTTAAAAAATGCAGCAAAGGACTTTTACCATCCGTGCATGTATTTTTGGTGATTCGCGTTTGTTAATGACATCAGCGGAAGTCATTGCCTCAGGAGTGATCTATAACACTAAGTCAGTGATTTGGGAGGTGGTCCTAAATGGCTGCAGTCATAAAAAACCAATGACAAGCTAAGGCTTGTTTGGACCCTATTTGATGAAGTTCTAAGGGGATACAAATTTGGTAATGACAATGCATTTTGAAATTTGTAATGACATAATTTAGTAATGTTGAACTTCCAGTGATTATAAAACTTAAATAGTGTAGGAGCTAGCCCGGTCAAACATCATTGTTTACCTTCACTACAGAAAAGGTGTGACACCTTGGTAGTTAGTATGGCCCCTTTATATCAAACGCTAGGTAGGAGTACTCCTCAAATTGTTGTGTCACTTTTTTCAATAGGGCCAATTTAAGTTTAACAGGGGTCAACTTTAAAATTGCTCCAATCATGGTGAAAATGTTATGATGTCTAATAGTCTGTCTAGTCCAGAAGGAATTTCCAAAATATAGTTTTGTACCACTATAACCAATGGTTATGGAGTTATGGGTAAAATTGCTAAATTTCTATTTGTAGCAGGGGTCAAAATCAGAATTGCTCCAATTTTGTTGAAATATTGAGTTGTTCATACAAGCTTAATTAGTCAAAATAAGGAATAGTTGTGTAGCCTCTGCAATGCATAGTTACCCACCGTGTTATGGGACAAAATAAGGTCAAGGTCAACTACCCAATTGGTGTTGACCTTCTTGACCCTTATCTCTGAAGTAAGCTTTTAACAAATCACAAACTATACCTTTTTGAAGGATTCCTCTTACCTCAGGCATACTTGCAAGTATTTAAACATAATCAGAATTAACTTTTTAATGTTTGACCCCGTACAAATTGAATTGACCTTCAATTTTTACATTTTAGCCTTTTTTACTTCACAAACCAATGGTTGTAGGTGGTACAAACTCTACATTATTTTGGATCCTTATGATTAGATGGTAAAAAAACAATATTGCATACTTCAAGTGTTGGAGGCATTTTAAAAGTTTGACCCCTGTGTAAATAAATTGGCCCTATTGACAAAGTGCTCACCACCATTGAGAGTACTACATACCTAGCGTTGATGGTAGATGTTCCATACTAACTACCAAAGGTGTCAACCTTTTCTGTATTGGAAGGTAAACAAATTCCTTAAAAGAGGCCCCTATCATATTCTGCTCCGCCTCTAAAAGGTCTTGAGTTAGTACAATATCATCTGAATTTTAAGCCGTCACTGTGAATAAGAAAATTAGGCATTTGTACCAGCAGGAAAAGCATATTTTAAATTTAAAATTAAGACCCAAAACCCAAAGCACAGTTTACAAAAGTAAGTCTGGCATCCAATCCTCCTGCCTATTATGTGAAGTGCCCCAGAACAAAGTTGATCTCTTGACGATCTTGCTGCAAGATAAACATTTGGTGCAATCATCTGATTTCAAATGTTTGGACTTCTTTGTGTCTGTATTTGGGTCTTGTATTCATTTTACATCTATGGGATTGCTACTGATGAGGGTACTCTAAAGTAAAAAAAAACAAAGCAAGTTGTTCTAGTAGGCCCTAACACCCATTTCACACTTTTTTATTTTATTTTGGGTAAAAAAATATGCCTCGGAGATTTAAAAAAGAAAAAAAATCATTTTTTATTTATTATAGCTGATCCCAAATCCGTATTTAATTTTTTGAGTTTTATATTCCCATACCATATCTTTTGATTTGTTGGAATTTCCCCTGGGAAATTAATTTGAAAAAAATTCAATAAAATAAACAGCTTTTCTTTTCCATTTTGGTTGGGGAAAGTTTTTTGTTGTTGTTTAGTATTTTCTTAAAGGTGTGGGTGTCCGATCGTCTTGGGACCGAGCCCCTGATTTACCGGCAGTTAAATCGATTTTGATATCGGATGAAAGGGCCGTATTTTTCTCATTGTTGTCCTGAAATTTGAGCCCTCCCAAATCCATTTCATTCCCAAGATCAAACAAAAAACGGCCGTTTTAATAGTGGTTAACCATCAATATTAGCACAGTATTGAATAGGCTTTGCAACATGCATTCTTGCGTCTACCATAAAAACAGTCAAGGTTGTTTTGCCCCCCCCCCCCACCCCCCCTAAAAAAATACCCCCCAAACCCCCCCCCCCCCAAAAACTCCCACGGTACATGATGGGGTGTATGTGCAGCTGCTATGCTCTCATTCAAATAGAGAACACAATACCCATAACGGACCAGCACCTTTATGTTACTTTATAGACCTTTATACATGCCTCTATTTCAATGTTAAGCCTAATTACCCAAAATTTTGACCACCTTATGCTGGATATTGTGTAATATTGTGTGTTCTGTATCAGTGGCACTGTTTTTAAAAAAATATCCTAAATCTCAATGGTTTGAAACGGGCTGTTACTTGGTGCGTGTTTAAAAGTTGCAACAAGCAGATTTCACATTACCAGTGTCCCTAAAAATATGAAATCTGATTTTTGCACCATGTACGGCTTTTTTTCAAAAATGTCCCATGTGAAAGATTAAGCTAAAAAAATATTCTTTGGTACAAAAATTGTTAAATTTGTAATTTCTCGTATAGGAGCAAATATTAAAAATTTAAAAAAAATTATATTGAAATTAAGCAAATGAAATTGCCTTTGTGGTTTTCACTTTCAAGGTATTTCTGTAAACCAAAACAAGGTAAGAAAGCTATTGGGGGTCTTATTATATGAATCACTACATGTATATAGATACAATATATGGGGACCCCAACTCTCTCGTTGCACCTTTAAGTTGGTTCGACCTGTATGTGGTCAATTTTTGTGCAACGTTACTATGCATGACTTTGCATCCGACATCTGATCCATATAAACAATAAACCAAAATGCTTACTGCCTGGTACGGTTGTAATCAAAATGATTCGGGCCGTCATTAGAAACACCAAAGATAAATGAAACATTATGGTCCGTATGCACAAAAGTAGACGAACGAGGTTTAAAAATTAGGACCTGTCTAAGTCAAAACTAGTTTTGTCCATAAAATTGTAGTTAGTTACATTTATTTATAAATTAACTAGCAATTTTAAGATTTTAAAATACAAATTTCAATAAATACAAAATATGTTTTCTGGTGGGACTAATTACACTTAGACCAGATCTTAACTTAGACCTGGCTAACACTTTTGTGCATACGGACCCAAAAGATCTGTCTTTTTAGAGTGTTTCATGTAATACACGGAAGGCAACTTGAGTTTAATAAAAAATTTGAACTTCGTGTTTTAAGGGGGCGACCTGGAATCATTTGATACAAACAGGCATAATGTTATTTAATTGCTTAATAAAACAAATTGAGAAAAACCCTCGGGTCAGGTAGTCAAGTTGGTATCATTTAGCGTGAGGTACAGATCAAGATTATAAAAAACCTTTGCAGAGGCATAGCAGGAGGGGTGAGATCAGGAACTTGGTTCCGGCACTTTAAAAGTTTGCAGGTCCATACTGTAATCTGCGAGGGCAGTTCAGGCGTTGCTCCATAGCCACGCAAGTATGCTTTAAGTAAAATGGTTAATCTACATGGCGACAATGGATAAAAACTCTGTTTTTGTGTCTCCTGCCTAAAGGCAGGAAGATAAATAGGCTTCCCGTTATCACTGTTGTGTTCTGTTATGGTCTCTGTTGGTTGAAAAGGGTTTGAATATCTGAATTAATTTGAGGATACACCAAACTTGGTCATAGATACAACCATGGGATCCCTCATTGTGTGAGGGTCAAAGGTCACATTCCAACATCAAAGGTCATGAAGTGGAGGCTTTTATCAAAACTCGTTTTTTTTTTCAAAAACATCTCTAAATAAGGGCCACATGGTACTGAAACAATTATTGGCCTTTTAATTAAATATCCGTGCTCCAGACATGGGGATAACTTATTTCCTTCACGAAAATTAAACAATCCTATTTTAACCAGGAAAAGCTTTGTCCACACATGAAAGGGGTGCACAGTAGTTAGAAAACATGATATAAAATGTCAATCAATTTATTTCTAGAATCTCAGTGACCAAATGGATAGACATACACCTCAACATGCTCAACGAAAAATGGGGCGGCCTAATGATTTACTCAATAAACGGCCCGGAACACACTTCACAGTCTTTTACAATCTAGTCCATTGTTATTGTGCATGCAGTTGAACTGATTTCGAATGATATGTCCTAGCTGCATTGGCACGAGTTCTTTCCTCGTTCGCGATAAAAGAAATGTTGAGATTCTACTGTGTGGTTCATTAACTTTGCCCATATGATTATATTTGTTTTATAAATAGTTTTTTGTTTTTGGTAAATTCATGAAAGAAAAGCCCATGGCAAGGGCTGACCTAATTTGTCAAACCTAATCCGCAAGTTATATTGTCTTTAAAAAAACACATGAAAAACAAACCTATTCTATCATTACCAGAAAGACATGGTATTCACGACCTACACATTTTTTAAAAATATTAGCGCGGTGAGTATTTTCCCTTTAAGTTATGAACCGATACTAGAGCTCAATATGGGGAATGGCATAAACACCTGATATAGCTTAAATCCTTTCAACAGTGTAGGCAGTAACAATGAACCTGCATCCCGTTAGAGAAAAGATCTGAAGTGCTTTTAGTTTGATTGTTAAAAATCACTAGCTCTATTCGCTGAGTTTACCGTGACATATTGGTCACTTTCATTCTGTAAGGAATATTGAATTGACATTGTATTCATTTTTCTAAAAAGTGGCACTCTTTTTCATTTGGGGGAACAGCTTTTTCCTGGTTAACATAATATTTTAAAGATTATAGATAAGGAAGTAAGTGATCCCCAGCGCTGTAGCACGACAAATCGTTAAATCGCAAAACGTATCATGGCCTAACACGTAATATACTTATATCTACTAGACCCCCCATCGCAGGCTGTTTCTAATGTCCTGCCTTGACCATTGGTTGTCATTGAACGTATAGGGGTTTTCTAGTGCAAAAAGTAACATCATTGCTGATATGTGTTACAACCTCCAATGCGATGCCCTATTCCTGCCGGAAACTCCAGAGGATCAAAAACCATAGCCCAACCATACCAGGAATGTACCTTGCCACGAGAGACCACATCAACAGTATGGGAAGTGATATACAGGGTGTCCTATGAAGAACGCTACCCTCCACAAACGGCACTTTTTGCTTACTTAACCAATTCTTTTTCCTGGTTTTAGCTTTATATTAGCTTTTCGGAACATATGGTGAAAGCGAAAAAGAAAACGGTGATACATAACCAAATAATGACTATTTCTATAAAAATTATGCAAACCTATTTTGTCCACAGCTAGCAAATCATAAGAAACGTGTATTGGAGTGGAATTTTCATGGAATTGAGCACACAAGTCGTCCAGGTATAGGTGGTGGATTCCGGGTTATGCTTCAGTACTCTACAACATTGGCGTCCCCCGGTTTGAAACAGATATGTCCGGTGGGAGCCATCGTCCGGGGCTCCATAGACGAAACGTAATAAAGCGGGAAACTAATGTTGCGTAAAGAGCAACTGAAAATCGATTGCCCTACTTGTTCACCATTGTTCCCGGACTATGAATACGCGGCCCGGACAATGGTTACGTACTACAAACCGGATTTGCAGCAATATTTGCAGCTGATCGTTCCGTTCTTTGACGATCGCATCTCTCTTTGCACGTATTTAGAATCTTGCCTCCCCAGAAATTTGTGTCTGTTCCTCTGATTGCCATATATTACTGGAACCTACTAACTTTTGATGCAGACTTGTACCCATCCACGCTTAACTGCAAC
>JAMKCH010062505.1:0-12651 GCA_023653785.1 Ophioderma brevispina
CCAATTACGCGCGCGCGACAACTTTTGTAGGAGATGACAAATGAAGCGTATATAGTTAACAATGACTGTGAAATCAGTGTGGAATGAAAGAAATGACCCGAAAATCAAAATAAGTTATTCCAATATATAACCTCATTTTGTATAGAACATGTACATGAAAAACAGGTGTTTGGTTTAGGTATATTTTATTTGTTTGTTTGTTTGTTTGCTTGCTTGTCCTCAAGGCGTATGGAAAATCGAAGCACAGTTTGATATGGGGTTTCAAAACATGAATCCAAAGCAACTCCCGAAGTAAAGGTAGATAGCCGGCTGGTTTTCTTTAAAATTGATCTAAAAGCAAACAAACTATTAACAGACAGCAAAATAACAAGAAAAAAAAAAACACAGAATTGTGTTTTCACATGATGTATATATTTTCATTTTATTTTCCGATGCATGCACGTGCGTGGGCATTTCGCTACTATTAAAAGGACAATAATTCGGCATCAGGCCTTGTGATCTTCAAAATAATCACACATGTATATATCGTGCCAATTATAGCCCATAAAGGGACACAGAAACATATCCCGAGATTGATACATTTCGCTATAATTGTTTGAAAATGATACCATCCCGTAATAATAATAATAACGAAGAATCATACCTTTGGGAGAGACTGGTAAATACTTCATCGTTATAATGATTTCTTTATCATTGTACATTAATTTACTATTCATATCGGGGCGTTTGTGTGGGGGTATTCGAGTGATTACCGGCTTAATTTGCATAAATTCATATTCATCCTTTGACGAATAAACCGCAATACAAAGGGATACGTTTGTCCCCGAAATGTTTGACACGAAATGTCCCCCTAACGTAGCTAATGAGTGAATAATAAAACCAAATGTCTCCCTAATGTAGGATATATAAATATAACTCTAACAGTGGAATAGGGGGATTTTTTAATTATTCATTAGGTTATAATAAGTTCTTTTCTTAGTTGAATTAATTAATTTTCATACCCTTTGTTATTCTAGGGGATTATCCTTCATTTGCATAAATTAATATTCATATCCTTTGCTATCCAAAACGGAATAAACCACAATACAAAGGGATACTTTTTAGGGTGAAATGAAATTCGCCCTAAGAGTTCTGAGTGAATAACAAAAGCCAATTTCACCCTAACGTAGTAGAGATAGCATACCAAAAACGGGTCTTCCTCACAAAATCGTAATAAATAAAAACGGAAAGGAAAGAGAGTTTATAAGAGATAGACTAGAAGATGGTTAAAGGCATGAAAAAAAAATGACATAATGAAAAGGACCCTTACTGAAATTACTTCACGAGTTTGAAAAAAATTTGGATGTTTACATTCTGCAAAAACAGTAAAACCAGGAAGAGTTCCAGGGGGAGGTGGCAGTTTGTGGCAATTTCTGGAACAAGGATGCTGACATTACTGCCAGTATTTACCAAACTTGAAAAGCATGTTGTCATCAGCTCAAATACCATTGCTATTGTATATGTGCTAATCCCGGCTAATCCATCTTTCACTTGCCGGATCAATATCTTACTACAAGCCTAAAGTACAATGCATGAATCCGGTTTGAATGCTTTTGAATTGTGTCGCAAAACATGCTAGATACACTGCAAATTCTTTCAGGGATGTGAACACCTTAAAAAAAAAAAAAAAAAAAACCCCCCCCCCCCCGGAACTCTTCCTGTTTTTACTGTCTTTACAGAATATATACATCCAAATTGTTTTCAAACTCGTGGAAGTGATTTCAGTAAAGGTCATTTCATTATGTCAATTTTTTTCACGCCATTATGTCCCTTTAAAGATGAATAGAAATAGAGATAGATAGAGAGGGAGAAGGAAGAAGAAAAGGAAAAGGGTGATGGAAATGGGAAACGAAAAGAAAAAAATGAGGACGATAGTAATTTGGAGAGATATTTAAATTTACATTTATTATTGATCCCATTCTCTATATTTGAAATATTATATATATTTGTATTAACATATTTTCAACACGTTTTGCTATGTACTTACATTTATAACTATGTTTTATTATGTTTGATCACACCAATTATAACTATTCGGGAAACAAGCAGTAAGGCGATTTATTTGTCATAATAATACATTTGTTTTTAACGGTAACGACTCCAACACATACGTACTCAATACAATCGTATATTGGAATGTGTCGATGACAAGGTAACTACTTTTCAATGTAAAATTTGGCGTAGAAATTTGAATTTTATACTATAAAATTGACTAAAATTGGAATATTGGAAAAGTATCAAATATTGATGGAGAAAACAAAGAACTGCGGAAAAGAATCATTGTGGTCAGATGTTGGGTCAATATTGGGCCATATGGGCAACACTTCAACAAGTCGTCAGCTGATAATTACAAGGTTCTAACTGACATTTTGGGGTTTTATGAGATATCAATATTTTTGGAATTTACATTTTGCTACGCTTTAAAATGGCATATAATTTGTTTAGTTTTTCAAAATGTAAATTTGTTTCAATGTTCACTTCCGGCAAAATTTCTTTTGTTTTATATATATTTTTTTTATATGATAAATGACAGAACTTTGTAATTCTCAGCTTACGAAGTCCCTCGCCCTCTCTTATTTTTCCCTCCATCATTCCACCCCGACAGCATATGCAAAACCGCACAGCGATTAATCCATCACACACCTCCCGTTGCGGTAACCATGGTAACATCATAATATACTAGTCACGTGTGGTATTGATATTGATATCGATTGTTGCCATACTTTAAAAACCATAATGGTTATATACCATGTGATTGTTATATACACATCAGTATACACCATGTGATTGTTATTTTTATTCCAACAATGAGCTAATGGCTATGAGAATTCCACGCATAGCTGAGCAATGGAAACGTGCTTAATGCGATTGAATAGTTGAACTAATGACTAAATATTTCACATTTCAAAAATGCTTGACCTTTTCGTACCATTGTTAATTAGGTTTATACACATCCACAGATCCTTTAGTTGACACATTCCATAGAGGATATTATTTTACAACGCATTTTAAGGGGATACATTTAGAAAGAAACCCCTACCACACACGCGACAGCCCGCGAAGCTACAACCTTTTACAACTATGCATCAGCGACAGCGCAAGTGCCTAATCAAAATGCATGACATACATGGCTGTTGCAAAATAGGTTTTTTAAATTGCGAGTGTTTCGACGGTGGCGTTAAACCTAATTACTGCCGCAAAATATTTAGTCTACAGGGCGTATCATCGAAATATGCAACGGGATATGATTTTTTATATTGCAACGTTAAGCATATGAATGCGGATTTCTTTACAAGTATCGACTTGGTTGAGTTCCAATTGAACACATGAAGATTTTCACCATTGTGATAGTGTCGAGTTGTTATAGGCCCGTTGAGTCATTTTGTAACAAACGACTAAAGGAAGGGGTTTGGACTCCCACCTCTACCTGTTAAGAAATTGGGCAACGGCGAAAGCGCGAAGTTACAACCTTTATGAAATGTGGGCAGCGGCGACAGCGGAAAAATTGGGACTTTAAAAAGTGGTTGCGGGGCGACAGCGCGAAGCTCCAGAATTTTGTAGGAAACAGCGGCAACAGCGCTAAAGCTTTGGTTGGTTCTAGCCGTTGCAGTCATTTGTATGCAAAAGGCTAGGAAGGGTTTGGCACCCACCTCCTCCTCTTCAAAAAATGGGCAGCGGCGACACCGCGAAGTTCAAGATTTTACAGGCAACAGCGGCGACAGCGGCAAAAGTGTGCATGATTGTTTTGGTCCATGAGTATTTTATCAGAGACTAAGGAAGAAAAGGGTTGAAACCCCCACCTCCTACGTTTCGAATGGGCAGCGGACGACAGCGCAAAGTTCAACCTTATGAAAGTTGGCAGCGGCGACCAGCGCGAAATTAGACTTTTAAAAAAGGTGGGATGCGGCGACTCGCGAAAGTCCAATTTTGTGGGCAACAGCGGCGACAGCGGCAACAGCAGTAATGTTGTGCTAGCCCGTTGAGTCATTTTGTATCAAAAGACAAAGGAGGGGGTTGGGACCCCCCCCCCCCCACTTCCTCCTGTTTAAAAATTGCGGCAGCGCGACAAGCAGCGCAAAGCTCCAGATTTTACAGGCAAACAGCGAGCGACAGCGGCAACAGCGTGATGATTGTTGTTCTGGGCCATGATTTCATTTTTATCAGGACTAAGGAAGGGGTTTGGACCCCCCACCTCGACCTGTTTAGAAATTGGGCAGGCGGCGACAGCTCGAAGTTCAACCTTTATGGAAAGTTGGCAGCGGCGACAGCGCAGAAATAGACATTTAAAAAAAGTCGATGCGGCGACAGCGCAGAATTTGACCTTTTAAAAAAAGTTGGATGAGGCGACCGCGTGAAGCTCCAGATTTGGTAGGCAACAGCGGCGACAGATCGGCAAACAGCGCTAATGATTGTTGTTTCTAGCCATTGAGTCATTTTGTATCAAAAGGACTAAGGAAGGGTTTTGTGAGCCCCCCCCCCCCACTCTTCCCGGTGTAAAAAATGGGGACAGCGACGACAGCGCGAAGCTCCAGAATTTACAGGCAACAGCGGCGACAGCTTGGCAACAGCGAGAAAATGATGGTGTTGATTATCATTTATAAGGACTAAGGAAGGGGTTTTCTCCCTACCTCTTACCTTTTAAAAAAGTCTGATGCGTCATCAAGCGCGAAGCTTCACTTTGAAGGCACAGCGGCGACAGCGGCGACAGCGGCAAAAGCGCGAATGTTAGTAGTCCTAAAAAACCCTGGAGCATTTGATCAGAGGACCTAAAAAGGGTGGACCCCCTTCACCCAACCTTTTGTTAAAGTTGACAGCGACGACAGCGCGAACTTCCACATTTATGAAAAGTGACGCGTCGACGGCGTGAAGTGGACCTTGTAAAGAAGTTGGATGCGGTAACAGAGCGAAGCTTCAGCTTTTACAGGCAACAGCGGCGACAGAGGCAACAGAGACATGAGGTTGTTGATTCCTTTTTTCAGCGGACTAAGGAAGGGGTTTTCTCTCTACCTCTACCCTGTTGTAAAAAAGTCGGATGCGCATCAGCGCGAAGCTTCACTTTGAAGGCAACAGCGGCGACAGCGGCGCCAGCGCAAACAGAGCGACGAATGTTTGAGTAGTTTAAACAAGAATAGTCTTTTAAACAGACAAACCTCGCTTAGCGCGGATGATGTAGTACTTAATATGTTAGTGTTAATACTCAGAGATCATAGGAACCAGTCTGTAATTGCGAGTGATATAACCATCAAGTATATATGTTAAGGCACCAACCAGACTCATGCATCAACCTTTAACTTTGAAATACCACATGGTTTGAAAAATGACAGCCTTTATTACAGCCTTATCCATTCATAGGTGAGTGCCCCCGTTATCAAATAGATTCTAAATATTTAACCACAGTCCATTGACACCGAGATTACAAAATCACTTACAGGAAACATAGTTTCAAACATGCTGACACTATGGTGCAATGAAGTATCAACTACTGTGGCACAGTTCAATAGCTTTCATTCACAAGTGTAGTTAGAAAACACACCCCGGAGGGTTGTGTATAATATATGAACCTAGAATACACAAATCAGTTCATGTCCAGGTAGGATACAAGTACAACCCATGAACTGTGCCCTTGGTGATGAGGCATATTGTAACACATTAGTGTGTGCCATCTGGATTGTACCACATATGGTACTCTAAAACAATGGGTAATCTAATCCCTAAATGTCAATGAAACTGGGAAGTTCACCCACTGGTGATGGGTGGCACTATAATCCATCAAAAGTTTTGTTCTAGCTGCTTAGGAAATGTAATGAATTTCCTAGTAGGCATAGACCATGTCCTTAATTTGCTGACATACATGGCTGTTGAAAATAGGTGTTTTTATGCGAGTGTTTTTCGACTGTTGGCGGTAAACCTATTATGCCGAAAATATCTACGGTCCTAACAGGTGCGTACTCAATCGAATATTGCCACTGGATATGATTGTTTATATGGCAAACTTTAAACATGAAAGATTATTTCTTTACAGTATCGAGACACGCTTTGGGTGAGTTCAAATTGAACACATTGACGATTTTTCCCCATTGTGACGTTTCGAGTTGTTATAGTCCCGTTGATCATTTTTGTAACAACGACTAAAGGAAGGGTTGGACTCCATCCCCCTCTACCTGTTAAGAATTGGGCAGCGGCGATAACGGCGAAGTTCAAACCTTTATGAACAGTTGGCAGCGGCGACAAGCGCGAAATTTGACCTTTAAAAAAGTTGGTTTCGGGCGACATCGCGACCTCCAGATTTTGTAGTCACCAAGCGGCACCCGCTAAAGATTGTTTTTCTAGCCCGTTGAGTCATGTTGGCTCAAAGATGCTAGGGAAGGTGGTTTTGGCCCCCACCTCCTCCTCTTAAAAAATTGGGCAGCGCGACCAGCGCGAAAGCTCCGATATTTTCAGCAACCATCTGCGACAGCGTGCAACCTGTTGGTGATGATGTTGTCTGTTCCTTGATCCTTTTTATCCAGTACTAAGGAAGTGGGGTTTGAACCCCCACCTCTACTTTTTATAATTGGGCACGGCGACAGCGCAATTTCCACCTTTATGAAAAGTTGGCAAGCGGCGACAGCTCGAATTATACCTTTTAAAAAAATTGGAATGCGGTGTGTCTAACATCGCGAAGCTCCAGATTTTGTTGGCAACAGCGGCGACAGCGGCAACAGCGCTCATGAATTATTGCTCTTAGCCCTTGAGTCATTTTGTAGCAAAAGACAAGGAATGTGGTTGGACCCCCCCCCCCCCACTTCCTCCTGTTTAAAAATTGGTGCATCGGCGACAGCGCAAATCTCATATTTTACAGGCAACACGGCGACGCGGCAACCAGCGTGGTAATGAATGTTTGTTCTGGTCCATTGATCCATTTGGTAGTCATAGACTAAGGAAGGGTTTTGGACCCCCCCACCTCTACCTGTTTTTAAAATTGGGCCGGCGACAGCGCGAAGTCAAACCTTTTATGAAAAGTTGGCAGCGGCGACAGCGCGAAATAAACCTTTAAAAAAGTCGGATGCGCGACGGCGAAATTTGACCTTTTAAAAAGTTGGCTGCGGCGACGGCGGGGGGGGCGGGAGTGAGATCTCCCGATATTGTAGGCAACAGCGGCGAAACAGCGGCACCAGCGCTAATGATTGTTTGTTCTAAGCCCCCATTGAGTCATTTGTTAATCAAAAGATAATGAGGGTGTTGGAGCCCCCCCCCCGCCACCTCCTCCGGTTTAAAAATTGGGCATCGACGACACGCGAACTCCAATTTACAGGCAACATCGGCGACAGCGCAACAGCGCAAATGAATTGTTTTCTTTTTATTCAGTAGGACTAAGAAGGGGTTTTCTATCTACTCTACCGTGTTTTAAAAAGTCTGATGCGTCATCAGCGCGAAAGCTTCACTTTTTGAAGGCAACAGCGGGCGACACAGCGCGACAGCGTCACAGCGGCGAATGTTATTAAGTTCTAAAACACTGGATCATTTGATCAGAGGACTAAAAGGGTTGGACCCCCTCAACCCAACCTTTGTTTTAAAAGTTGGGACACGACGACGCGCAACTTCCACCTTTAGTGAAGTTGACATGCGTCGACGGCGTGAATTGACCTTAAAGAAAGTTGGATGCGGTAACAGAGCGAACTTCAGATTTACAGGCAACAGCGGCAGCAGCGCAAACAGCGAAGATTTGTTGATTCATTCATTTTTAATCAAGGACTAAGGGAAGGGGTTTTTCTCTCTACCTCTACCTGTTTAAAAAGTCGGATGCGTCATCAGCAGCGCGAAGCTTCAACTTTTGAAGGCAAAGCGGCCGACAGCGGCAGCGGCCACAGCGCGAATGTTAGTAGTTCTAAACACGAATATTCTTTTAAAAAACAACCATCGCTTAGCGAGGATGGAGTACTTAATTGTTAGTGTAAGACTCAGAGATCATAGGAACCGTCTCGTAATTAAGAGATGATATAACCACAGTATTATTTTCACAGGCACATCAAACATACTCATGCATCAACTTTAATTGAAATACCACTGGTTTGAAAATGCCAGCCTTTCTACAGCCTTATCCATTCATGGTGAAGTCCCCCATCTTTCTCAATAGATCTAAATATTTAACCACAGTCCATTGCACCGAGATTCAAATTCACTTACAGGAAACAAGTTTCCAAACAATGCTTGACACTATGTGGCAAGAGTATCAACTACTGTGGCACAGTTCAATAGCTTTCATTCACAATGTATTTAGAAAACACACCCCTGAGTGTATATGATACCTAGAATAAACAAGATCAGTTCATTCATTTATGTACAAGTACAACTCCCTGAAACTGAACTGTGCCCTTGGTTAATGAGCATATTGGTGAACACATGTGTGTGCTTATCTGGGCATTGTAGCACATAATGTACTCTGCAAACCATGGGTCCTATAATCCATTACAACATGTCAATGAACTGAACTGGGAAGTTAACCACTGTGATGGGTGTCACTATCAGCCAAGTCAAAAGTTCTTTGTTTCTAGCTGCTTAGGAAATTAATGAATTTCCTAGTAAGGCGATATACTATGTACTTAATTCTTAAAAATATGGAACCAAGGACTTTTCACTGCTACATGAGACAACCACCCAACTCTGTGCATTACTGTGATATTCTGCCAATCACGTGCTTTGCGACAGCTAGGCTAGGTAACTTGCAATGTCGGGCTTTTATCTATTCCGATTTTTATACCATCTTCGAATGGAAAACACTGGATCATTTGATCAGAGGACTAAAAAGGGGTTGGAACCCCCTTCACACCAAGCTTTTGTTTAAAGTTGACAGCGACGACAGCGCGAACTTCCCTTTATGAAAAGTGGACTGCGTCGACGGCGGGAAAAAGTGGACCTTTAAAAGAAGTTGGATGCGGTAACAGCGCGAAGCTCCACATTTTACAGGCACAGCGGCGACAGCGCAACAGCTCGTATTCTAGCCCACTGGTACAATTTTAGGACTAGGACTAATTGGATTTATTTCCATTCGTTATAAGAATGGTAAAACACTTTGCAAGTTTTAAACGTTCAAGAACCAAAAGGGTAATATATCCCCATACTGTAACGCATACATCATACGGCAACTGTTTTGTTAGTAACATTATGAGTATTCACAAATAGCTGCTATATGCTTTATTCCATATCCAGGTGTATTATGGGGCTAACGCACATATTTCATGACTGCATCGTTTGGGATTAAAAAGGGGATGCCCTGTTTTAAGTATATCTGGATTAAATTGGACTTCATTCCCAAACACCATCTATTAATTTTGACTTCGGCGAATCGAATCTTTGAAGAAAACGACCCACCCAAGGTCACACACCTTGTTTAGAAATATGCTCAATGTTTAAGCACATTCAATTCTACAGTTTTATCATTACATAGGTGTTTAACATTATAATGCTATCTTTAAAGAACGACCCCATCTCACCGTATTGGTTAAGTTTTTTTGAAAACTGACTCACTTCAGAAAACACTTCGAGGTGCATTTCAGGACCTCATAAGACCATGTCCTTGTAAATATTTTATTTGCAAGTTAAAGAACATTTCAACTTCACCCTTGCTTGTTTTGGAAACACATTAAGAATTGATTGGCAGCGGGGCGACATCCGAAATTAAAAAAGTTGAGCTCCAGATTTTGTAGGCAACAACTATATGCGTCATTAATTGTGGCTACAAGCCCAGATTTGTAGGCAACACTTATATTGGTCATTAATTGTCTTTGGTTCTAAAGAAGGGATAATAATTGGAGTTTGCATGCGAGTAAATTATGTAGAAAATTTTAATTGCGGGTTGAGACGGAGTCAACCGCGATTCGGTTAAGAATGGGTATAAGGACATTTTAATTTGCGGGTTACAAGAACCTTCAAAACTTCACCCACCTTCACCCTTGTTAAAAACCTGCCTCAAATTTACAAAAACGTGTTCAATATCTATACCGTGTGTGATTATATAAGGGGTTTATATTAAGAAGATATTTAAAATCGACCCATCTTTGCCCTTATAAACATTTATAATACTTGTTAAGAACTCAACCCTGCTTGTTTTGGAAACACGTTCAGAATGATGAAGTTTGAAGGATCATTGAATTGAATCTGTTGAAGACGACTCATCTTCACCTTTGTTTTAGAAAACATGCCAATGTTACAAAACATATTTGTAATATAAGAAGACCCATCTCACCATGTACACATTTTATCAGCATTTTCAAGAACGATTCAACTTCACCCATCTTCTCACCCTTGTTTAAAAACATGCTCAATATTAACAAAACGACGTGTTCAAATATCTATACAGACAGTGTTTGATTATATAATGGTTTATATATAGAGAAGGATACTTTAAAGAACGACCCTCTTTGCCCTTATACCAGTTTACGTCGGGTTAAAGAACATCACCCTGCTTGTTTTTGGAAACACGTTACGAATGAATAAATTTTAAAAGGATCCATTGAATTGAATCTTTGAAGAAGGAACATCTTCACCTTTGGTTTAAGAAAACTTCTCAATGTTAACAAAAAACAATTTCCCTAATAAGAACTACCCATCGTCACCATTGTAAACATTTTATCATCAGGTTACCGACGAATGTCACCTTCAACCCATTCACCCTTTGTTTAAACATGCTCATATTTACAAAACGTGTTCAATCTAACAGTGTGTTATTATTAATGGTTTTAATATAAGAGGAATCTTAAAGATCGACCCATCTTTGCCCTTATAAGAACATTTAGAACGGTTAAAGAACATCACCCTGCTGTGTTTTGGGAAACACGTTAAGATTGATTAATAGAAGATCATTGAATGAATCTTGGATAATCGACATCTTCCCTTTGTTTAGAAACAGGCTCAATGTTACAAAACTGTTCAATATAAGACGACCCCTCTTCAATCACCATTGTAAACATTTTTATCAGCACTTAAAGAAGCGTTCAACTGTCAAACCCATCTCCACCTGGTTTAAAAACATGCTCATAGTTAAAACGTGTTCACTATCTATACAGGTGTGATTATAGCATGGTTGATATTAAAAAGGATATCTTAAAAACGACCATCTCTTTGCCCTCTAAAAATTTTAATAAACCTGGTTAAAACAAGCACCCGGCTTGTTTTTGGAACACGTAAGAATGATTAAATTTTAGCAGGATCATTGAATTGAAGCTTTGAAGAACGACGCATCTTCACTTTGTTTTAGAAAACATGCTCAATGTTTACAAAACATGTTCACTATAACAGTTGTGATTATATTTATTTGAGAAGGATATATTTAAAGAACGACCCCTCTTCACCCTTAAACTTTAATTGTGGGTTAAAGACGATTCAACTTCACCCTTGCTTGGTATGGATGATTTCTACTTAAAGGATCCTTCAAATTGAATCTTTTTTTAACCCTTCACCCCTGTGTGTTTTATTCATATTGAGTAATTTGTTTTTCTAAGAACGGGTTCCAAATATTCTAAATTTCGACTAGAAAACCTGGTAACTTTGTTTTCTAAAGGAGGATAAATAATGGAGTTCACGATTCGAGTACATTTTGTTTAGAATATTTGAATTGTAGGGTTTTAAAGAAAAATCGATTCAACGCGATGCGATGTAAATGATGTTTAGAAACATTTTTTTTTGGGTTATAGAACGATTCACCTTAACGGTAGGAATGATTCAACTATAGAAGGAACATTTAATTGAATTTTTCGTTTCAAATATTCTAATTTTGACTAGAAGAAAACCTGGAACTTGGTCAAGAAGAGCGTAGAAAACAACACGTTAATTGTTTTAAATGTTAAGAATTTGTGTTTAAAGAACGACCCACCTTTGGGTATTGTATTTAGAAAACATGTCATTTGCGATGCAGTAAAACTATGTTTAGGAAACATTTTCATGCGGACATTTTAATTGCGGGTTAAAGAACGATCATCATCCTTGCTTGGTTTGGAAAAGTTGTGAGAGTGGTTCAAGGATCATTAATTGAATTCTTGTTTTCTAAAGAAGGATATTAAGGGCGCTTTGTAAGGATCATATATTGAGTATTTGTTTTTCTAAAAGAACGACAATTTCAATTGCCAGGAAAAACCTGTAGTCTTATCAAAGAAGGAGTGTAGAAAAATGTTAAATTGCGTTTTACAAAACATTTAAAATGTTAAGAGTTGGGGTTGACCCTTGGACCCTGGCCAGTTTGTATACGTTCCGTAAACACATAATTCAGGGCTTTAGAGGTGGTTCCAAAATGCTTGCAGATGATTTGGAACGCATTATAAAACAAACTAGGCCTATATGGGTGGTTTCGACTCATTTAAATGCATTTTGTTTTCATGCAAAAATTCGGAATGTGCGGGAAAATGAAGAATTTTTAAACGTTAAATGATAAGAGTAGTTTATGTTCGTCATTTGCGGTAAGAGGATTCAAAGATAAGAATTTATTTAATTTTTTTAGAAAACACAGTCAAATGAAAGTGTTTTTGTGTTCGGTTATGGTTGTTAAAAAAATAAATGATTAAAAATAGTAAAAGCTTTGTTCTGATTATACGAAGTTTGTGTTGTTTATTGCGTTAACAAAATAAACCCGTATTGTTC